>JADBJO010004364.1:82500-107500 GCA_016801955.1 Conus betulinus | reverse complement strand
TGTTTTTGGCCTGTGATGCCCGCAGTGCCTGTTGGGCCAAAGGTGGCGCTCAGCGTGACACTGACTGCGACAGCTGGCACACGCCTGATGCTTCCTCTTGGTCTTGCTGTTCTCCAGAGCTGGCGTCCTTTCCTCCACTGTTCTCATGCCTCAAAGGAAGTCATGGCGTGCCCTACACGTTTGTGTGTGACCACCGACAAGATTGTAGCGACAGCAGTGACGAGTCGTTTTGTGATTTTCCAGCTTGCCAAGAACGCCCAGTGCGTCGGTAGTGGACAGGTATTCATTAGCTGCTGTCAGTCTGAAACTTTGCCCTGTGATCAAGCGCGTAAATCTAAAAAAGGAGGAACGGCAGTAGTTCCGCAAGACAATACAGACAAGCAGATCACGTGATAAAACACAATGGAATTTAACCTCTTGGGTCTTCTTCAAGCACAAACAAACAACATTTAGGACAATGATAATGAAGAACGAGCATCCACTTATATTCTCATATATATTATATATATATAAAAATTAGAGAGCCAGTAAAAAACTCTGACGAGAGCCATTGCTCGAAACAGAGTTGTCGGTTTTAATCTTCTTTTTAATCATATTTTTAAAACTTATGTCGCTCCCTCTTTGGTTGAGCATTTTTAGAGTTTTTACTGGCTCTCTAATTTTATTTGTGATAATCGCTCCTTACGTTGAGCACTATAGCCTGACAGAACCTAAACTTGAAATGGAGAAAATCAACTTTGGGCAGTCCACCAAAAAATATACCGTTTTCTAACCCACAATCTTACATGAAAAAAACTAATAGAGCAAACAGAGAAATTTGTGCGCAATATGAGATGGAAGGCGTTCTTCTTTCTGAACCCTAATGCAAAAAGTGAAGATAAAAACACATACGGTTTTAAGTCATGGAGATCGCGCCACCTATAATAGAGGAAATGAAACCTTTTGAAGACAATATGAAAAGACTAATAGCCAACATTGAATTCAGAAAATCACACAACAATTTCCAAAAAAATTAAAAAATGAAATAAAACAAATCCAAAATGACAAAAAAAATTCGTAAAGGCTGACAAGACAAGCAATTTCTATAAAATGGAACCTAATGAATACTCCCAACTCCTCAACAAAAACATTCAGAAAAATTACAAAATAAAAATGATAAAACCACATATGACAGCATCTGTAAAAAAGAAAAAGAACTTGTGCACTGTATGGACCTAAGTGATAGGATAGAAACAACAGCAATAAAAAGAAGCTTTTATAACACTTAAAGATCACAAGCCTAACTTCCCCAACAACCCAACATGTAGATTAATAAACCCATCTAAGTCTGACTTAGGTAAAATAAGCAAACAAATTCTGGAGAAAGCTATAGAGGACATAAAACAAACACCGAATACAACCTTTGGAAAAATAGCTATGAAGTTATCGAATGGTTCAAGGAACTTAATAAACAGAAAAACACAGTGTTTATCACTTTTGACAAATCCCCTGACGAGAGCCATTGCTCGAAACAGATTTGTCGGTTTTAATCTCCTGGGTGCACTGCACTGCTGATCAACAAGTAAAAAAATAAAAGCTGGCCACCAGCCAACAATGTAAAAAAATAAAAGCAGGCACACTGCAGATAACCATCCACAGGGATGGTTATCTTCAGCACCAGTGTGCAATGCGAAACAAGAGATATTGATACTGACGAAGCCTAAATAAAAGGCGAAAGCTTTTTTAAAAAAGACATGAAGAGTGTGTGGCTGGTGTGCCTGCTTTTATTTTTTTTACTTATATATATATATATATATATATATATATATATATATATAACTTTCTAAGATGGGGCCTTATCTTGGCTTTTCGTACTTTTTTTAACCAGTCAAGGTTACCTATTTGGTTCTGTTCGTCCGTGTATCTGTCTGACTGTATTCAAGATCGAAAAGGTTTTGCCAGTCTTGACTAAATGTTAATGTGTATTTGATAATTTTCCGAATTGTTGTTGCTGTGTAGATGTGTCTAATATGGGGTATATAGGCAAGTTTGGGACATCTTTCTCGGGGACTGTTTCCTTGTTTGTTGTGTGTGCTCTGTGCTGTCATATATTCTACGCGATTTGGTGTCGCAAGCAGCATTCCTTTTGGAATTACGGGCGTGTATTTCTTTCATCCTGGGAGCAAAAGTTATTCTACTTATCCGTTATTGAATTTTTACTGTTCCCTGTCTCATTTCAGGAATTAACTTTCCTTCCAACCAAATCGAGATTGCCTTATTTGTTTCTGTTCGTCCCTGTGTCTGTCTGACTACATTCAAGATCGAAAAGGCTCTACCAGTCTTGAATAAATGTTAATTGGTATTTATTCATTTCTCAGGTTGTTGCTGTTTAGATGTGTCTAATATGGGGTATATAGGCAAGCTTGTAAATCCTTTTTGGGCGATGTTTCCTGCTTTGTTCTGTGTGCTCTGTGCTGTCATATCTGTAGGCGATTAGGTGTCGTAAGCAGCATTCTTTGGAGTTTCGGGCGTGTATTTGTTTCATCATCATTTGGAGACTTTGGAGACATGGGGTGTGTATTGTTTCATCCTAGAGCAAAAGTTACCCAACTTGTTTGCTATTTACTGCATACTGTTCCTAGACTCATTTCACATTTACTTTTTTTTTCTTTTAGTTTTATCAACTCTCATTTACCATGCAAATTTGAATGATCCGTTTTCGATTGACATTCTCATATTTGGGTGTTTCATACAATGCGTCTGAGTTGATCAATGTGATACTGATGTATGTGTTCATGGATATGTCATGATTAGAAATGTCTGATAAAACAGACACTAAAGTCTGAACACACACACATACTCTCTCTCTCTCTCTCTCTCTCTCTCTCTCTCTCACACACACACACACACACACACACACACACACACACACACACACACACACACACACACACACACACACACACACACACCAACAGAGAGAGACAGACAGACAAAGACAGAGAGAGCGAGAGTACGAATACAAATACGGAAGCCAGAGCCCTATACGGAAGGGGTGGTACTGCAATACATATGATAAAAAATATCACCAAGAAATATAATGCAAGGAAAAAGCAAGTATATCTGCACAACATAATAATACTAAGAATATACAGTATGCAGCCTGTTTGTGCTTCATAAATGTACAGAGCAAGATTTAAGAGAATATTTTCATTTCTTGATGCTAGGAGTAAGTTCAGTCTAAAATTACAAGGTTCAGAATAATACTTTGGCTTTATAAGTTGTACTCTAAAGTCATGAAAAGCTGGAGAGCAAAAAAAAAAGTAAATGGACTTAATCTTTCTCAGCCAAATTACATAAGAGGCATGTTATTTCATTTTCACTGATGGTACTGTACCTAAAACGATGACACGCAAAATTAGAAACACCAAATCAAAAACTTATCTAGTGCGCTCTTAACATATCTATTCATATCCATTTTAATGTATGATTCTATCATATGCATTGTTTTAAAAATTCTATATTGCACAAATCTGTCACTACTATAGATGTGATCATGCCAGCCCTGCCATCTGTAGTCAATTATTTTTTGTTTAAAACATTTTTAAAATCCTGATATATTTTCAACTCCCTGGCTGCTCCAAACATAAGCAAAGCCATATGAAGCTAAGTACTGACGAACATTAGTCCATGTCTTCGTGCCATTACAATCCAAGTTTCGTAATATTCTGTAAGCTTTAGGAGGTGTTTTTATTTCTTCCATTCTAGTTATTTTCAGCCAGCACTTAATACATTTCAAAAACGAATTAATGTAGATCGGATATCGCCCAAATCACCATAAACTGAATCATTCGGTGTTCGATTGTCTACATTTAAAAGTTGTTTTCACGGCATACAAATGGACATCTTTATTTCAACATTTTTCTCAAGAGCCCAAATTTCGGCTCTAAACTGAAAATACATTAGAATTCAGTTTATTTAAAGCGTGAAGTATAACAGCAACTGCTCTCTTGTCTATATTTGCAATGTCTCGGCAGCCAAAAGTGAAACTTAATCTGGTTGTGAAATAAAATCCAAGGTACTTATATGTGTTGACAATAAGAATATATTGACCCCCGTAGACCCATCTCTCATTTCGAGCCAAATAACCACCTTTACGAACACAATAATGTTGGTCTTATTCATATTAACTTTTATTTCTAATCTGCTTGCGGCAGAATACAAGCTATTTAAATGTCTTTGAAGACCAACAACAGTTGTATACATTAAAATAATGTCGCCAGCAAAAAGCAAGACAAATGTCTCTGAAAGGTCAAAAATATACCATGCTTTCCTTTCTGAAAAATTTCAAAGATATTTGATTTATGAACAAAGGAAAATAAAACTGGACTGCACACGTCCCCATGCTTGACTCCTCTGATACACAAGACATAATCTGATAAATTTGCTTCAGATCTGATCCTAGCATTCACGTCACTATACATACTCCTTACTCAACGGTACAATTTATCTTTATCCCTTACTTTAATAAGATAGGCCACAACAATTTCCGTAAAACTGATCGAAGGCTTTTTTAATCCACAAAAGCAACATACTATTTCTGATTATTCGTAATTTGCTTCTGAACTGTGGCTAATAGACTAAACATATGATCAATTGTAGAGTGATCTTTCTTGAATTCTGCTTGATGGTCTCCTATTATTTTATTTTCCTGAGATATCAATTTATGCAATCGATTATTGATAACAGAACAATAGAGTCTACTATATATACTGCACAAAGAAACACCCCTATAACTGTTAACGTTATTTACCCCCCCCCCCCCCCCTTCTTAAACAAAGGCAATATTATGGATTCTTTCCAAACCTCGGGATAAATCCTGGTGTCAAACAGAAAGTTAAAGAGTCTACATGAAAAGCTCACGGCAGCCTGAACCTGAAGAACTCCCCAATGATACCATCAGGCCCAGCCCTTCTACCATGTTTCATTTTTTTAATCACTATGTTTTCTCTTGTTATTGGTCTATCATTTATATCTTCTTCACTATCAATCTCTTCATTGGTCACTGTGTACGAGAGAGAGACATTATGTCCATTCAAATGTTGAGAACACTTTGAGGTTCGGAAGCAAACCAAACTTTCCTCCCCCACTAAAACAAAAACATCAACTGGCAAACAACTGAACGTTTTGGCACCTAAGTAAACTTTCCTGGAGGGGGTTGGGGGACTGGGATAGGGGAGGGTATATGATATGTTTATATTCTAACTTGTCTGTCAGTTCTGCTACTTGATGTTACAGTGTTACACATTAATTCAGTTCTGTGACGGGCAATTTGACTGCGTCAATGAAGATGATGAAGCCATGTGTCGATCTCTCCCGGTGGAAGAAGAAGAGCCCTTGTCTCCACCAGCTGTAATTGATTTCATAAAAGACGGCAGTACCACTTTCACTCCTCTCCCCGACGTGCAGGATGGACAATCACCATGGTCTCATGTTTGTCCAGACACTCACTACCAGTGTGCACACCATGGCCACTGCTTCCCTACCTACACCCGATGTAACGGCTTCTATGACTGCCCCTACCATGAAGATGAAGCAGGCTGTGACAGCTACACCTGTCCAGGTCACTATCGCTGCTTTGACTCCCGAGTGTGTTTACATCCCAGCCAGGTGTGATGGAATCTACCATTGTCCCAGATCTGAAGATGAGCTGCTGTGTGACCTGCACTGTCCACACAACTGCATGTGCTATGGACTGGCCTTCACGTGCCCACAACCTTTCCCTGCCGAAGACTATTCCCAGCTGCGATATTTGAACGTGAGTGGCAGTGGAATGACTCTCCGACAGTTAGCGGCCAATACAATGTTGGTCTTCCTCAATCTTTCTGACTGTCAGCTGCGCAATCTTACCAGCGTTCATTTGCCCAACCTTATCACCCTGGATGTGAGCTTTAACAGACTTGTCATCATCCCGTTCCATATTTTAAATCGTGCACGCTACTTGCAAACATTGTTTTTATCAAACAATCCCATAGTGTCCTTTCTTCTAAACACCGTGAGCACCACCAGGCCATTCACAGAAATCAAAACGTTGGATTTGTCAATGACCAGTCTTTATACGCTGGACCAGCAGCTTTCCTTTCTTTTTCCGGGGGTCATTTGGCTGAACCTGTCACACAGTGGTACCCAGCGCGTGGCTGGACGTGGATTTCAGCCAATGAAAAAGCTTCAGGTTCTGGACATGAAGGGATGCCCCATGTCGGAGGTGGACAAAGAACTCCTGCAAGGTCTGGACCTGCTGCACACTGTCTATATGCTGACAATTACAAGGTGTGCTGTGTGGCCACACTTCTACCACAGGTCACTAGCTGCCAGGCACCAAGAGATGAAATATCCTCCTGTCAGGACCTGCTGAAATCCGACATGTACAGAGTGTGTTTAGCTGCTTTCTGTTGTCTGGCTCTGGTGGGCAATGGTATTAGTTTTGTGTCCGTCTACTCTCTCTTCAGAGAAGGGGTTCCTCAGGATTCAGTGTCTTCGTCCTTCACCTGTGCGTGTCTGACTTTCTGATGGGCGTTTACCTGACGATAATAGGAACGGCTGATGGGTACTTTAAGAACCGTTATGTTTGGAGAGGACACAACATGGAGACACAGTGCTCCCTGTAGGTTGGCCGGCTTCTCTCACTCTGATCTCTTGTGAGGTGTCTGCATTTATTATCTGTTTGATCACGTTAGACCGATTCCTTGTTGTTCATTTTCCACTAAGCTTTTTGCACTTTGAAAGCAGGAATGCACAACTTGTCACCTGCTTGTCTTGGATCATGGGTTTGATTCTTGCTGCTGTTCCGCTACTACCTAGTGTAGCTCACTGGCAATTCTATAGTCAGACTGAGATCTGTATTCCTTTGCCCGTCACTAGGAGAACATTTGCTGGTCATAAGTATTCCTTTGGAATCATGATTGTGCTGAACTTTGTTCTATTTCTGTTCATTGCTTCTGGTCAAATAGCTATCTATCTGTCAATACAGTCCAATACATTAAAACACGGCCGAAGCACTCAGTGTTCTCAAGACACAGACATAGCCCGCCGTCTGTTCACTGTGGCCATGTCCGATTTTCTGCTGGTTTCCTATTGGCTTACTGGGACTTCTGGCTTCACAAGGAGTTCCTGTTTCTGGTGAACTCAACGTGGCGATGGCCATTATTGTGATGCCATTGAACTCGGCTCTGAATCCTTTCCTGTACACGATGAACGTACTCCTGCAAAGACGAGAGCAGAGGAAACAAGAACAGTTTCAAAAGTGGCTAGAATCACGGAAGCAGTCGTTTCATAGTAATTGATGCTGTTAATCAACTGAATTTCATTTCACAAGTGTTTAAACAAATGTAGTTTATTGCTGCGTGCTCTCTGACTCATTTAAATTCTGCAATTTATCGTTTTAATCATCGTTGGTGTAGGCTTATAGAGTATTCATTTTTAGAAAGGTGAATGTGTCTTCAGCTGACCAGTTGCGTTATTTATTGACGTATCATTCATTCATTTATTCATTCATTTGTGTACTTAGTTGTTTGTTTATTATTTATTCATTTATTTATTTTTGAATGGTGAGTGGGGAGAGATGGTAAAAAAGAAAGAAACAAAATACACCGTGTCAAACGCAAAACCGCTGCATGATGACATCCTACTGTTAATACTATGGCTGCTTCACTTTATCCCATGTTGTAAATTGTTTATTGCTGCATTGTTTTGAATGTCAATAGAACGGAGAGAGAGAGAGGGAGGGAGGGGGAGAGAGAGAGAGAGAGAGAGAGAGAGAGAGAGAGAGAGAGACACAGAGAGAGAGGTGAAAGAGGTGCGGCTGGGAGGGGGGGGGGGGGGAAGGAGACCAGGGAGAATTGGGAAGAGTCGGGATAAATAGAGAGAAAGATAGTGGGAGTGAGAGGAAGTGTCTGGGGAGAAAGAGAGGTGGGGGAGATAGAGTTAGGGAGAGGGAGAACGACTAAGGGAGAGAGTAGTGATAAGTGTGTATCAAGCATTTCTTTTGCCACAAAGCCATGAGAAGTAGTACTTTCTTTGTATAAATCGTCCTGTCCAAGATAACATGGACTTCCACAGAAGGCAGATTTTCACAGACCAAAAAGCAAGCCATAGTGAACGGTACAGTTTGTAACTGCCGTGAAGTAAAGCATACATACAATCTAAAACATCAATCTTTAAATGAGTTGAAAATGTTCAGGATTAAGATCATATGTCTTCCTTTAAGACAAATGTTCAGCCACCCTAATGTCATCCTGAGACAGTCCAATCAATATGGTCTGCTAGAATAGCATACTGATGTATGTTTACGGACCTACGTAAGCGGGAACATATCTGGCCATGCAATACTTTCTGATACGTTACACAAGATTTCTTCCTCTGTTCATTATGTTCATTATTGAGAGAGAGAGAGAGAGAGAGAGAGAGAGAGAGAGAGAGAGAGAGAGAGAGAGAGAGAGAGAGAGAGAGAGAGTTCAATTTTATTTTCAGTTTCACGGCTTGTTGAGGTCTAAGCTGGTCTGCGGAGGAGAGCCAGTGGAGTGCTTGTATCACTGCTTCTACCTCCATCGATAGACTTGAAGTTGTTCAACTGTACGCACCATTGTCTCTCTGAATAGTTCGGCCAATTTTCTTCACTGTGTATGCCCAGTCTGATTTACCTTTGGTGACAGTGTATATGGCAGTATCGTCTTTTGTGTCAAGGTTTTCCATCTGCATCTGAATATCTGCGTTGGTTTAGCTCTCTGGCCATTCTCGGCAGTGTCTTCCAAGCTCGAGAGTGAAGGCAGTTTGGTGGAGGTGTTTGAAGTAATCTGGATACTTTCCCCCATTCCTTCGATTCTTTGACTTCTGCTAACTGGCACACAAGCTGTAGATTGTCTTCAGCCTGTCCTATCCACGATTTTTCCGGTTCTTAGGATAGTGTCTTTTGTTTCCTTGACCGCAGAAAGTGGTGGATTTTCAGGATTTCCAAGTGCTCTGAAATATGATTTCACCTGCTCTGCCTTGTTCTGACCAGCATTGAAGGAAGGTCAAGCAGGTAGCGCACAGTTTCAACTGGTGTCTTCAGTTTACAAATCCAGAACTGTCCTCTTGTAAGAGTTTGATTATGCACTCTTTCTAACACAATGCACCCCATATCTGTCAGAGTATATGGTTTTGGTAGCGCAGCACCAGGGGTTTTTTTTTATATTAGATCTGAGTTCACAAAATCTGTTTTCGAGATTTTTTTAAAAACATATTGAGCATACTGGTATTTGTCACAGTATAAATAGGTATGACATAACTGGTCTAGCAGCCCAGCTAAAATTGTCCACGTCACTGTTTTGGAAGTGGTTCGCTCACTCTCTCTCACTCTCTGTCTCTCTCTCTCTCTCTCACTCTCTGTCTCTGTCTCTCTCTCTCTCTCACTCTCCCTCTCTGCATGTCTATCTTTCTGCCTGTCTGCATCTCGCCCTCTGTCTGTCTGTCTGTCTGTCTGTCTCTCTCTCTCTCTCTCTCTCTCTCTCTCTCTCTCTCTCTCTCTCTCTCTCTGCATGGCTATCTGACTGACCGTCTGCCTGTTTGTGAAACCCATATGCAACTCATGAATCAAAAATGTACAAAGTGCCGTTTTTCTTTGTTGTTGCCATCTTTTATTTCAACTTCACAGTTCGAAATCCTATTCATGAAGTTGCACTCGCATTGGTATATTTGTCATTAAACTGCTAAACTGGATCTGGTTCCCACCCACCCACTCCCTCTTTCCCCAAAAGCGCGCGCGCGCGCGCACACACACACACACACACACACACACACACACACACACACACACACACACACACACACACACACACACTCATTCACTGGCGTGCACGCGCGCGCGTGCGCGCGCGCACGCACACACACACACACACACACACACACACACACACACGCACACACACACACACGCTCGTGCGTACTCATGAACGCACGAACGCACGAACGCACGAACACACACCCACACCCACACCACACACACCCACACATATACGCGCGCGCTCGCGCGCGCGCGCGCGCGTGCGCGTGCGCGCGCGCGCGTTCTTTTGTCTATATTGAATGAAACTGCTACAGGTCATGGCAGCTGCCCTCAGATCACCGCCAATACCAGGACCACTGTGTGCACGTCAGATATACAGAGGTGCATGAAATCAGAAGAGAAACAGCTTAATGTCACAGCACGCAGTGTGGACATTGTGTACTTCCACAAGCAGGAAAATCAAACTGCCACGTGGTCTTCCTTAACGTGCGAAGTTAGATTCCACTCACTGTCTTCCCAGTTTTATCGTGTAAGCTTCCTGCAACAAACTTGCAAACAGCGAAATTACATTCTTGTATTCAGATTGTTTACAAGATATTCGACCTGCAGTTTAATGGAACGATTCCCTGCCATGAGGAGAGGTTACTACTATGACAGTATTGTGTGGACAGGGTGTGAGCCAGACTTTGACCCTCTGACGCTGTATGTGATCAAAACTCGTCCTTTGTCAGTCGTCATAAACATAAATGACGTCAGCACAGACTATACTGTGAAGATGAGAATCACCCAAGGATCAGCTGTCTCACAGGGCACACAAAACTGGAGGTGGTGAATGTTTCACAACAGCTCTGTGAGTTTGGATGAAGAGATCGATATACCCCCACCCTCCAATTACCATGGGAATTTATTCGAAGGCTCTCTCTCTCTCTCTCTCTCTCTCTCTCTCTCTCTCTCTCTCTCTCTCTCTCTCTCTCTCTCTCTCTCTCTCTTGTCTGTGCACTCCTGACTGACAAACATATTTCAGCTTAATGTTTTACTGACCTGCACCGTTCTGCAATCTAGTAACTATACAGTAGATATCATTTCGAAGCCAGAAATAATGAAGTCAACGTCCAGTCTGTTAAGGAGCTCGTTTCTCGGAAGTGATCTTTATGACACCTGAGGAGACTGCGAATGGTGATAACAGTTTGAAACTTGGCAAAAATCTGTGCACGTGCGTCCGTGGCAGATGTCAAGATGGCAATGTACCATGTGGATCAACGGAAAGCACAAATCAATGAATGCAATGATACAATTCCTGACCACCCTACTGTCCTATTCCATGAGCTGCCAGGGAGTCTTTGAAAAAGGACACTGTTGACATATTTAAGATATCAGAGTTTCAAAGCTCGCCATATGCGTCTCATGTTTCATTGTCATGAACACAGGTGGTAGAAGCCTACACCTATGGCTACAGAATAACGTTTTTTTCCCCCAATCCGACCCATGCAAAGTGCTCTGGTCAGAGATTATTCTGGAAAAAGACATATCTGGGACAGCATTTGTGACTCCAAAGGGACCAGAGAGATATGAAATTAAAGCTTTTTTCAGAATAGTGGTCCGTGAATGCGGTACACACACACACACACACACACACACACACACACACACACACACACACACACAGAGTGAAACTAAATCATCTTGTTTCAGGGTATGTGCAGCCTGTAGGGTACAACCCAGAGTCCGATACAGAACTGTTGCGGAAGGGTTTCAACCACACACTATCCCTCGGTGTTCAGGAGAACCAAACCATCATGATCAGCTTCCGTCACATGTTCCTGCACTGTGAATCCTCTGACCACTTGGCTCTGCATACGGTGAGAGACGGACAGAACAGACACTTTGGAGACGTTGTGGAACATTACCTCCCTTGCCTGATGTGCTTGGTGACGTAAGGGAGGTGATCGTGGAGTTTGATTGGAAAAGGTTTTTTGTGCCCTTCCATGCAAGAGTCCATGGTGACACATATTCTACTCGGAGAAGCCAGGGATTTCGGATGCTCTACAGCTTGCATAAGGTGGCAGTCTCTCTCTCTCTCTCTCTCTCTCTCTCTCTCTCTCTCTCTCTCTCTCTCTCTCTCTCTCTCTCTCTCTCTCTCCCTTTTTCCCACGGCCAGCTCTTTGATTCAGAAAATGATCAAAATGATTAAAACCCACTCTGAACATGAGAATAACAGCATCAACATGTTCATGTTTATATTGATGAACTGTCTATTCGAAACGTACTGCTATTCCGTTACTCTGCTATCAAGGAGAAGGGCGTGTCTTTTGAATGTAATGACTACAGTCAGCATGATTTAATTGCGACTGTTTCACCGGCTGTTGTGTCTGTGCCTCCTCCTTTCCTTGGCTAAAATCATCCATCAGTCTTTCTTTCAAGCTAACTAATGTATGACAATGACTCAATGTGTTCATAATCTTATCTTCCAGAGAAGTATCAAATCTTTTCGTGTCCACGATATTTGTCATCTTTAATATACAAGCATCGACTGAATTCGCGGAAAAACCAATTTTTTTCCAAAAAATGTAGAATGTTGATTGTTCAAATCTTCTATCAGTGGACCATATTCTTTTTAATTGTTCAATATAAACTTCATTGTATAAAGAATCGAACATGAATGTGACTGTACATGATTCTGTAAAAACAATAACTCACAAACCAGAAATTGTGCAAATAGCAAAAATGCTTTCCATGCATCAAATTAATAGATTTTTTTATAAATGCTTCATTTCCCTTTGCTCCATCTTTCATAGTCTAATATCACCATGTGTGAACAGACTCTGAATTAAAGAACTCTCTCACTCACTCTCTCACTCACTCACAGTTTTATGTCAATATCACCATGTGTGAACAGACTCTGAATTAAAGAACTCACTCACTCACTCACTCACAGTTTTATCAATATCACCATGTGTGAACAGACTCTGGATTAAAGAACACTCACTCACTCTCTCACTCACTCACAGTTTTATGTCAATATCACCATGTGTGAACAGACGCTGAATTAAAGAACTCACTCACTCACTCACCCACAGTATTATGTGTGATCAAAGCATTGAAAAACTCGCCCTTTCGCTGTTACAAACACCAGTAATATTTCAGTGGAATTTCTGATAATTTACATGTACATAATCCATTTTTCTATTGATCCCTGAATCCATTTTTCTATTGATCCCTGACGCCTTTTTCTCCTCGACCTGCAAGTGATGCTGCCTTAACCTCTTTGCAGTCACATCTGCTTCTAAATTCATGAAATGACGAAAATGAACGACGGCATCATTCTGATCCCCTTTACACCACTTTAAGTCCCATTACAATGCAATGTGCAGAAGCATAATGAAAATAAAAATACGCTACCTGTGCGAAACGGACTCGTTTCCAGGTCAGGCGTGCTTTCACATCGCTTTACCTGGGGCCGTTCTGCCTGAAGTGAAAAGATGATTAACACACCTGGAAGACAGTGTCAGCTCCCTGTCCTCATGCCCCGATCATAATGAAAATGGTCTAATTCAGTGATGGACAATGTGAAAACGGATTTTAAAATGAACTTCACATGAACATCATCAATAAATTCAATAGCTACGATTACTTTATCGTTACTAATTTAGATTCTGTCCACAGACAATTGCTCAACAGGATCCGTGTAAAAACTAAAATCTAAACAGAATGCTTATGCTACCACTTGCACTCAAAAACAGCAAAGGACACCTGTCTGGCTCATATACCTTGAAACTAAATGCCTGCACACAAACCAGCACACTTTAGTGTCAGCCAGTGATAGTCAGTGTCTATATACAGTCTAAACTTCCCACCTGCTCGGTGCTCTACTCTGTCCTTGGTCATCGAAAGTTTAGAACCACACTCTCCCCCTGACTATAATATGTCTTTGACTGATCTAGACTCACAGTGCTCAAGAGAAATCTAAGGTCTGGACCAAATTTTACAGCCAGTCTTTCCTATGACAGTTGTCACGAGGCCTGTGATGTTGGGCCGTCTTGGGTTGTAGTGTTATTTATTTATTAGTTTTTTGTCGTGTATCAATCCCTTAATGTGGCTTGTAGTGTGTTTGCACCTTAATGTCGTTCAGCTCAGGTTAGGTTTACTCTCTCTCTCTCTCTCTCTCTCTCTCTCTCTAATTTCACTGTCCGTGCAATTCACCCTGCTGGTGCCTGTCTCTTGAACTGGCCGTCTCGATCGACCTCTCACCTGTCTTTTACCCTGCCGCACGTGCAGCATTCTCCTTGCTTGAGGTGTTCTCACTCTGTGGCGTATGGGTGGCATGTTTGCTGCCGACGGTTAGAAAGGTTTTCTCTTCACTTGTGCGGAAGATGTCCCTGGTGCTCCAGTTCCAGTTCTGGTTCTCGACCATATCGCCGAAGGTACAATCAGTATCTTTATTCCTGCAGTCGGCCTGTAGGGGAGGGATGTCAGCGTTTCCGCATCCGCTCGGCTGGCTCTCTCGACTGGACAGAGGTAGAGAGTCGCTTGACCCACCACTTTCTTGGGTCATCCACGGGTAGCTGGTAAGCATCAGTTGTGTTTCGTGACTTTTTTTTGTTTGTTGTTGTTGTTGTAGTCGGCAAATTTTTCACTTTTGCGCAATTTTTTTTTTTTTTCAAAATTATAAAAGAAATATTGTTTGAGACCACTTTTCTCTGGTTAATTCGATCTTTAACCTGGGCATTTAAAATCAACATCCAACATTCTTTCTCCTTTCAACTCATCTGTTGATGCGGTAGTCGGTGGGGAGAGGGGAGAACCTGGTGATTTAGGGCTGGGACTTGCTTGGTCTCACTCGTCCGCCCCAGTCTCAATCGCTGGTCTCATATCCTTCACCCACCGTCGTGCTTGTGTGTGCAAGGGGAACGAGTGTTTTGTGTTTGCGAGTGTGCGTAGGCATGGTAAGACGTTTGGATGCGTGGTTTGAGAATTGTGTGATTATTTTGAGGTGTTACTATAAATGTGGGGGTAATCGTGCCAGCAATTGTACGGCAACGATTGTTGTACTCTTCAGTTCAAATCTTCAGAAAGGAAAATGTGTTGTGGTCATTGAATGTGAGTGAAGGAGGGATGGAGATATAATTTGCTATTCTTTTCTTCAACCTGTTGATTCGATGTCATTTCATGCCTGTCTCGTGTGAGAGGTCCTTTAGCGAGCATTCCTCACTTGTTTTGTTTACTGTATTCAGCAACACCGCCCCTCACCTTCATGCAGTGGTGCGGTTAGGATTTAGCAGCCTATTTCGAGGTTCTAGTACCCCTTTCCTGTTCTTTTTTTTTTTTTCTTTCTCCTCCCGCTGGCTTCATCCAGGGCTGACGTCCTTGAGGCAGCAGTGTGTGTGCAGCACACGTTCTTCACCGGATGGTCCTACCCCTGTCCTGGACCTTTGATGACCCACCGCCTCATCCGACGGGATGTGTTCTTCACTTTGTTCTCAGACTTCATGCAGCCCATGTCACAGCTAAGCAAGTGTAGTTGACTCTGTGTTGTGCTATTGGGGAAGTGGGTGGTGTGGGTGTGTACTGAGGGTGTTGGCAATGAAAGACTGTATTCAGAACACACCCGGTTTAGACACCCGATTGGACATGACACTCCCAGTGAACTTTGGGGAGGTAAGGGTGGGGGACAATGGGAAGGAACAAACGAAATGTGTGTTGAAATGTTGATTTGTGACTATGTGTATGCTGGTATGAATAAACGGTGTGCTGTATTGTAATCTTTCCTGTGTGATCTCTTGTGGAGTGGGTGAGGTCAGTCACTCCCTTCACTCCCTTTTAGACCGATCCTGTCAGGGCCGACCTCCAGGGGCCGGTCGTAACAACAGCGACAATAAAGACAGCCCTTCCTATTGTTATTCCCCTACAGCCTCCTGTCACAGTAAAGATCATAATAACCCACATTACTCTGGTTCACACCTCCAATTCTTATTCTGTCCATTCTAGTTATGATGCTGAACCTGTGTCTTGTGACATGTCACCGGGACAGCCCTACCTTCCTGTACAAACTGCGCGCGCACACACACACACACACACACACACACACACACACGCACACCTGTCTCCTTCCCCCTTCATCCCCCTCTTTCTTTCTCTTTTCCTTTGTCTCACAAATGGCAATAAAGCTTACACTGTGTTGTCATCCCCCCTCCCCACTTCCTTCCTCCTCTCCCAACCCCCTCACCCCCACAATCTTTCTGCAGTCTGTTTGAAGTTGCCTGTTTCCTGCCCTTGCTCTCTTCATTCCTCTGTTGCTTATCTTGTGTGCAGTGGTCGTCTCTGGTTGAGACAAAGGATTGTGCATGCTCCTTTCCTTTCGCTGACTGTCGTGCATTCAGTCCGTGCATGACTCTGTTATGTGAAACAGCGCTTTGTCAATCAGCATGAAGGCGCGCAACAAAGCAATCTCAACTGCTAAGAAAGAACGTTCTCAAATCTTCTACCCATCATCGTCTATTGTAAGTGGTGGGGGATGAACAACCCCGCCCCTCCTTCTGTTTGTTGTCTTTAATGACACAAAACCAGCTGGAACAGGAAACCGAAAAGGTAGCTTAGCCTACAAAAAGGAGAAACTCACTGTGAGCAATGATTGCTCTCCACAGTTCCACTGTAGACTGATCACCACAACGTAGCCACAGAGGCAACAGAGGTAAGCCAGGGAGGGGAACGATCATCTCCACATCCTGTGAATCTCCTGTGTGATCTAAGGATCACTGTTTCCCAAAAGAACTATAAGTTGAAATTATATTATTTTTGTAGGATTTTGAGACTATGCATTGCTTGTATGTCAGCCACTTGTTTTGACAGTATAACTTTATGCCAATACTTGTTGATATCTATCAAGATGATGAAGTTTGTATTATGTTGTAATAGTTTGTTTGCCACAACTGTGTAAAACCTATCAAGATGCTCGAGTATCATTCTTTCTTACTATTCAAATCAATCAACATTTTTTGTTAACCATCTGGCTTTTACCACATTTATTAAGATGATAATTGAATAATAAATTCTGATTGGATAAACCGTATTCCTGTACTAGGTAAAAACTGTTGATTTGTGAATGCTGTTGATTGTCAGAATACTTTGTAGTATGTGACTCTAAGTTTAATCAACATGTGTACTTGGGATAAGCGTATTCCAAGTAATTTCAACTTAATTTCTAAGAAAAAGAAGTATTTGACTTCCATTGTTTAGGATTGCATCGCTGTCTCCTACCCCTTGTTTTATTCAAACTCTGAGGGAAAGCAGAGGCTGATAATTATGTCAGATATATTTTATGCTAGTCTAAGCATTTGCTGGCTGAGATCTCACATTATTATTGAAACCCAAAGGACAAGTGTGAGAACTCGACAACCCAGACTCTCAGCCACTTACCTACAAACCACGTTCTGTCTTCCTACCAGATCCTGGGACCCTGAGCATGCCTGGTAGTGGACACACACTGTAGACCAGCTCCTGATCAGCCGGTCTAACGAGAAGTGGATCAGTCACTAGCAGCCAGAGAGAGATCAACTGTTCTCTCCAACATCAGATCAGTTCTGATATTCCGAGTGGACTCTAACCCAGTTCATTCAGAACTTTCCCTCTCTTAATGATGACAGAAAGAGCAGAAACGCACGTCAGTCAGAACTGAATTCGTGAAATGGATTTGAATATGTCATTCTTGTATAAACAAGAACAGTTGATGTGTGAAATGCACATAACTTGTGTCAGTTCTTTGCTGTTCACCCAGTATTGAATGTTTGAATTTATCTTTAATTCTGTCTATCACAGCTACAAGCACTTGTAAGTGCACAAGCCTAAGGCAAATTATCCCTGAGCCACTCGTGAGTATTTTAACAGTCCTGGGAAAAATAACAGTTTCTTTCAATGAGTAGTGCTGGAAAGTTGCTCCTTCCATAACTAGTAAAAGAGTGGGTGGAGTTGAAATTTTCACAGAACTCTTCTAGAGAAAATATTTTAAGCCCTTCCCCCTAGAGGACAACACCGACCCACTCACAACTCTCATCACAAGTCTACAGCTGGAAAGCTGAAGGGAGATTTCCGACTGGACAAGTCAAAGTCCCCTTCCCATTTTCCTCCAAAAGATACATTGAGTCGCATGTCCATTCTCAGTAGAGCAACAGTTTACTTATAGGGGGACTCCACTATACATTTCTTTGACCCAAAGTGTCTAGCTCCAAGACAAGAATGACTCCTCAAAATTTATGTTCCTGCTATGTCCATTGATGAATAACTTTCACATCTTGCTTCTTTCCTTAATGCCATCAACCACTTCAAATGATTTAATAATCCATGCTGAGTGGATTAATGCTTCAGTATGCTCCATTTTTCAGGCTCCCAGTTAGCAAACCACCTTTGCATGCAGTACTTGTCCTGTGAATTTTAACTAGTTATTTATGGTGCTTGCAGTCTGAGCGTTTGTATAGCATTGCAACTTAAACTATAACTCATAAGATCTAGTTGCAAAGTGAGACGACTGCAGGCAGAAATCTGAACAAATCTTAAACAAATGTGTAACGAACCACCAAAAACAAAAGTGGACAAACGAACCACAAGACAAAACACGACACGTTTCGACCTCTTAGGTCTTCTTGAAGCAAGATACAAAACAATTAGGACAATGAAAATGAACGAGCAATATCTTATCTTCAATCACTTCAGTGCAAGATAGTGTTGAATCAACGCCATTCAACGATATTATTGCGCTGAAGTGATTGATGATAAGGGACTGGTCGTTTATTTTCGTTGTCCTAATTGTTTTGCATCTTGCCTGAAGAAGACCTAAGAGGTCATGTTTTGTCTTGTGATTCGTTTGTCCACGTTTTTTTAGCGGTTCACTAACATTTATGTAAAATTCTCTATAACTCATGTGATCATTCTAAGTTATTCTAGCGCATGAATCCTACGGCATTTAACAGGCTTCAGAGTTGATTTTTCAACGCTATATCGTCTTTCTTATTTTTATTTTATTTATTTATTATTTATTTATTTATTTATTTATTTTATTATTTTGCATTTGTTTGCATTCTAATATCTTTTATCTGTTTTATTTTTTTTTGTTGTTGTGTTATCGTTGCATTGTCAACCTTTGTAGTCTTGTACTTTGTCTCATCATGCCTGCTACACAAGACTCTTGGACTGCTAAAGACAGCCTACAACAGTTTTTTTTTGTCAAACATGTATTTCGTAAATTTTATGACAGTCGTCACTAATTCAGATAAACGTTTTCAAATGTTTCGCTTCGGTCAAGTGCGCTTAAATGAACATATCTCTGACTCTGAAGATACTATGGTATGGTATTACGTTATATACAAAGACCCTACCCGGCTGCAGAAATTGGTTTAATTCCTCACGTTCATGAAAGTATCAGCTTCAACTATTACAACCATAATTGTCTTACTGATGATCATAATGCATAACGTTTCTAAATGAAAGTGAGCTGTAAAAGATGAAAGCCTCTTACCTTCGGATCTATCCATAGAAAGCCTGCTTTGCGTATAAACTGGATATAGTTAACTTCTCACTCATAATGAATATTACCTAGCCTCCAACATGATAGTTTTATTTGGTGACTTTTATGTCAATCCACAGAAACCCTATGGAACAAAACGAACGTATTTGAATCATTTGTCTCACTCGGTTAAGCGATAAGTCAATAAGAAGGAATAAGGAAATGACGTAAGACCAGAGATGCAGGCCCAACAAAAAATATGTAAGAATTTCCAATTGCATTGGTTTGTTTAGGTTTGACAGTAAGGTACAGTAACGCGCTTATTTTGACCTGGTTAAAGTTCTGATTGATCTTTGCAGTTCATGTCTCTCTTCGGTATATCAACTTACTGATCCTGTTGAACCTTTGAGGTCTGGTATCATAGCTTCCTCAACGCGTACAACACACACACACACACACACACACACACACACACACACACACACACACACACACACACACACACCACACACACACTTTGACATCAAAACGCATGAGGAATAATCATAAACCACACACACACACACACACACACACACACACACACACACACACACACACACACACCACACACACTGTTGACATCAAAACGCATGAGGAATAATCATAAACCACAGTGGTTAACTCAAGATGCTCAAGATGCAAAGGATTTGAGTGATTCACTTTTTGTCACAGTGACTAAAAATGGTCATATAACAAACAAATCTTATGAACTATCTAAAGAGAGCGTCTATCTATTCGTCTATCTAAAGAGAGCGTCTATCTAAAGAGAGCGTCTATCTAAAGAGAGCATCTATTAAGATATTTTCTTTTTTCAAGAGCTTGTCCCTTCTAAATCTGTCAGTAAATTTATATATGGAAGCTAAAACCAACTGACAAATAAAAATGCTGATGTGAAAAGCTTAGAGATAGCTGGCTCAATCACCGATTTTGACAGATCAGCTACCGATTAGCTTACCTATTTACATGACTTTTGTTCCTTTAAATACATGTTTCTGACCTTAGTATACCCCTTATTGGCATATAGGGGGTGTACAAAACTCTGGTCTACTGAAAAAATACTACGTCTCATGGATTAGATGATATTGACGGAAAAGTTGTTGGTGCTTTCAGCTCCAGTTCTTTCTGAATCACTTATCTCTATTGATTGTGTGTGTATCTAAAAAATGAAAAAAAAAAAAATGAAAGCTTTTAAACTGCTTCCAGGTCACTCCCATACTACCTAACCTAACCATTTAAGAGTCACATCAAAAAGCACAGGCTCAATTCATTTTCATCACTTTAATCTGTTTCACCCCAGTCTGCTGCTTTTAGAGTTCCACCATTCTTTTCATACCGCTCTAACCACTGTGACCCACCAATGGCTGAGAAACATATATAATAATGGATTAACTGGTGTCCTCACAGAAGTTATCTTTTTACATTTTCTACTTTTCACAAGAAAATGTAGCTTGTTTTGCTCTTTCATGATTTTCTTTTGCTTCTTAGGTGGCATCTTTGGTTGTTGTTTTTTTTTTTTTTTTTGAAAACTCAACAAACATACTACAGCACTGCACACCAACCTTTTTCTGGGATAGCATTCTTCTTAAAACCGACAAGGCAGAGGACTCAAGTTACCACTTTCAGCGGTCACTGACGAGAAACAAACAGTTTTTCGAAAGACCGGTATCTGACAAGGAGTTATATGTATCTGACAAGGAGTTACATGTTAGTGAGTTTTCTCCTCATTGGAAACTATAATCTTGCTGAACGTTCATTTTGAGAAGCATTTATTATTCCCCATTCACCCACTCAAGCACATACTGTTAGTTAGGCAGAATTATCAACCACAGCATATATGTATGCGTATCCCCGCCTTCCCCTATTTCTTCAATCTAAGACATAACGGATATATATATATATATATATATATATATATATATATATATATATATATATACACGTGTGTGTGTGTGCGCGCGCGCGTGTGTGTGTGTGTTTGTTGTCAGTACTACCATGAGTTAATCTGACAATAAATTAGTTTCAGTCAGTCTGTTATGTATGTGAGTGAGTGTGTGCGTACGTTCGAGTGAGGGATCTTTGTCATTTACCCTATGTTCAGCAGATAATAGTTGAAGTGTCAAATTTCCTACCAGTCTTTTACAAGTTATGTTTTGCAACAGTGAAATCGGAAGTAAATGCATGTACTCTAGTCATATCTGAATAATATAATGGTGTGTGTGTGTTTGCATGCGTGCATGCATGTACGTGCGCGCGCGCGCGCGTGTGTGTGTGTGTGTGGTATTGTTCGACGCGACACAGCCATTTTCCACACCTCAGAAATTGTCTGACAACAAGTGGAACTGTTCCACATCTTCCTGGACTGACTTTCAGCCCCACCTCTCCTGCAACCTGATGGTGGAATGTGACTGGGCTCAAGATGAAAACCAATGTCACCATGAGCTGTGCGAGCATGGCCGGTTCCTTGTGGAGGGTCACTGCTATCTACTTGCACAGCCAGCTGAGCCACTGAGTTACATCCAGGCGAAAGCAATGTGCAGCTCTCAGGGCGGCTATCTGGCCAGTTTTAATTTCCACAGGGAGATGGCGGCCGTCAAACACGTGGTGTGGTCACGAAACAGAGCTCGTGAAGTCTACGTGGGTTTGACCACCTCAAGAACTGAAGATTTTAAGTAACTATCTGTCTGTTTGTCTGTATGTCTGTCTGTCTGTCCCTGTCCCTCCCTCCTCTCTCTCTCTCTCTCTCTCTCTCTCTCTTCTCTTTCTCTCTCTGTGTGCGTGTGTGTGTGACTGAGTGTCTGGCTGTTGGACCTGTAGATCTGATATGATTAAATGTGTGTGTGTGTGTGTGTGTGGGGGGGGGGGGGGGGGGGGGGGGGGGGGGGGCGTATGCGTGCATGTGTGTGTGAGTGTGAGTGTGAGTGTGGTGTGTGTGTGTGTGTGTGTGTGTGTGTGTTCATGTGTGTTCTTGTGTCAGATTCTCGTTCACGCAAAGTGAACAAAACAACCAATCAGACAAACGAAATAGAGTTCCCTCTTTCAATTACAGCTAAACGTTTGTTCACTATTCACATACACATTCTTTGTTCTTTTTCTTAAATAAAATCTAAACATTCATGTTTTCAAAATCAAATCATCAGTCTCTCATAGTCAAAAAAACTCTCTGATTTGCACTGACAGTGCCACACACACAACTATTTAAACATGAACAAAGTTCTCTGGCCCTCACAGACCAATAACAGCTCTCCAATGGTCTCCAGCCTTTGCTATCTCTCGCCGACTTACACATTAAACCACAAATAATGAAGGTTAGTGCTATGCGTTTCGTGGTATTAACATTCACAAGATTCATAAAAAAGTGAGGACCTAACACTGAGTCCTGTGGTACTCTATATCTGACGGGTAATATATTGGTTGTTGACGAATTAACCAGACAAGCTGTCGACGACTGTCTTGGAATGATGAAATCGGTGGAGTGCGTTTCCTTTTATGCTATACGTTGATAGTTTTTGTACAATGATTTGTGGCCTTTGGTGTCAAAGGCCTTTGAAAAAATCAACACCTATTGCTCACAAATTTTATTATCATTTGGATTCATGTGCCGCTGACCGTGAACAATTTATGAGAGCAGTATGACATGAATTATTGTTCCTGATACCGGAAGGCCACTCAGTAGATTATATGATAACAGAGATGGTAGAAAATATCTTGATTATATGCTTTTCTTATTATTTGGATCATACGGACGATTCAGAGCTTGGTCTGAAATTGGTTGGTTCATAGTTAGCACCAGGGTTGTAGATGGGAATGGCTTTTGCACAAGTTGTAGACGTAAGTAAGTGTTTTCAGATATGATTGCAGCTGAATTTTGTTTTAGAATGTACCATAAATTCCATCAAATCCATGACTTTCTGTCTCCTTTAAATGACTTAAGGCATAGTAAACATCAGTTAAAAACATTTATAGTATCGATGGCGAGATTTGAATATTCTTGAATTTGCAGAATGTTGTTAATTCTCAAGGTAAATTAGTTGGGTATAATTTTATTTCGTGACATGTAGGCGGAGAGGGGGAGTGGATCGAGAGAGAGGAGAGAGAGAGAGAGAGATTGCGTTGAGCAGGTAGAGAGGAGAGAGAGAGAGAGAGAGAGAGAGAGAGAGGGAGTTTGTGGGATGGTTTTTGTTGCGTGAGAGATGGACGAGGACAGAAATCTTCTACAGTGGAGACGACCTTACGAGAGCTTACTGCATGCCGATGTCCTACAGAAATCTATAGTGGGATGTTTTACGATCGCTTGTTGCCGATGTCCTACGATTATAGTGGTAGTTTTGTTGTTGATGGATGATTATGTTTTGCTGAAATTTTTCATGACAATAACAAGGATGAGAGCAAAACAAACAACGTATCACCAGGCCGGACACTGCACTACGTATTGAAGTTTTGCAGTGATGTGAATTGATTCTGTTTATAACAACTCGCAATGACATACGTCAAGGCCCTACTCAGAGTTCAGACGTCTCTCTCTCTCTCTCTCTCTCTCTTAGAGAGAGAGAGAGAGAGAGAGAGAGAGAGAGAGAAAGAGAGAGAGAAAGAGAGAGTATGTGTGTGTGATTGTATTTCTGCAGGCAGGTATCCTATCCCTCAGTGTGGAGCAATCACGCCCTACAGTCAAGAATTTGTGCACATGACAAACACCTGTCGTGAAAAGAAGTATCACTTCTACTTGTGTGAATTTGACAGTCCCTCTGGTTCCAACCTACTCGACAAAGGACAACAACAACAAGACCCCATCAAACTGACCATCTTTTCCTCTCTGTTAGCAACTATAGCTTCCCGTCTGTCCAATGTCCTGGTAACCACTGGATACCAGAATTTCTGGCTTGTGACCTGCAAAGCCATTGCTGGGCTGACAATGACGTCAGTGTTCAATCCTCTCATGATGTCATCACAGCCATGACATCATCATGGTGTGCAGCCCCGAACACGTCAGAATCCCGTTACTTCCTGTGTAGCACCAGCGGAGAGCGCTTACCTTTCTCTCTGGTTTGTGATTATCGTGCGGATTGTTTTGACGGAAGTGATGAGGATTTTTTGTCTTCATCCACCATGCCCCTATGAAAAAACCTATTCCTTGTGGTAACAGTGGTCAGGTAGGAACCAGGGGAGTGAATGAAGGTACGGGAAATGACGTAAGAGAGAGATGCAGGGTTGTGAATTTGGCAAATATTATATTCTTTGTCGGCAGCTATTCAGCCACTTCTTGTGAGGCAGCAAACAGTCTATTAACATGCGTGCAAATCATGTTAAGCACGTGCCTGTGTGAACAGACACCATCAAATAATCATCATCATGTCTATGATGATATGAAATCTCATTACATGCCTTTTTTTTAATACGTTTAGTTCATATTCGTTTTTGTTTTATTTACATACTCCCCTCTGGTAGAAATGAACTGCCTGCCATGATTTGCTGGATGTGGGTCGTACTATTGGTGGGAGAGGAGAGGAAGAGGAATGTAAATGTAGCCCGTGTCTGTTTATGTTAAAACTACTCACCAGTGTCTTGTTGCCAGCAGTGTGAGGAATGCAACAGGGCGGGAATGTTGTAGCATGTTGGGACAGTCAGTGGTGTGGTCATCACGCCTTGATAAACTCGAGTCTCACGTGCTC
>JADBJO010004364.1:70000-72500 GCA_016801955.1 Conus betulinus | reverse complement strand
AGCGGAGAAGCATTTGATTTTCCTCTCTTCTCAGTGTTTAAAGTCCGGGGGCTCAGAATTAACGTGGCGGTAGGTTTCCTGTGAGCGACGCTTCCATCTCTGCTTGCGTCAGACTTCTGACACGCTGTGCTGGATGATGTCTGGAGACGTCTGCTTTGGAACGTAATGTCCGCTCGGAGCTGTGTCAGTGTGGAGCAGTACTTGCAGGATCGATGTTGCCATGGAAAGGGGAGGGTAGGGCACCCCGTCGGTGTCTTTACTGGTTATCGCGGTGCCGACTGTGGATTGATTGATTGTGTGTGTGTGTGTGTGTGTGTGTGTGTGTGTGTGTGTGTGTGTGTGTGAGAGCGAGAGAGAGAGAGATGAGAGAGAGAGAGAGAGAGAGAGAGAGAGAGAGAGGAGAGAGAGAAATAGCTGCCCAGACGTTGGTATTTCAACGTAGAACGATCTTTTTCCAGCTAAAATCATCAAGAAACGAATCTCAAAGGTTCATCGATCAAATAGCCATCCTGAATTGCACTGTGTTTAAGTTCGCTTCCGAAAAATAATACTTTCAGACTTTAAAAGATAAGGAAAGATTGAGTGATTTACGTGCAATTAAAAATCACTCTAAAGACTGACCCAGAACTAGACTCTCTGAGACCCTCTGTGTGGTGTGTGTGTGTGTGTGTGTGTGTGTGTGTGTGTGTGTGTGTGTGTGTGTGTGTGTGTGTGGTGTGTGTAGTGTGTGTCGTGTGTGTGGTGTGTGTGTGTGTGTGTGTGTGTGTGTGTGGTGGTGTGTGTGTGCATGCGTGGGTCGTGTGTGTGTGGGTGTGTGTGTGTGTGTGGTGTGTGGTGTGTGTGTGTGTGCGTGCGTGCATGCGTGCATGCGTGCGTGAGTGCGTCGCGTATGTGTGTGTGTGTGTGTGGGTGTGTGTGTGTGGTGTGTGTGTGTGTGTGGGGTGTGTGTGTGTTGTCGTTTTCTCTCTGTTGTTTGTTTGTTTGTTTTAAAATAAATTTACCTCTTCTCTCCCTTTCCCGTTTTTGTTGTCTACATGTTCTCTATTTCTGACCAGGGGTGATAACACTTTTCTTCCCCTGTCTGTCTTAGGCGTTTTCCGTCCCGCTGCCTCCATCGGGTGATTTAAATATGGATGACAGCAGGACTGAACGGCGGCGGGTATTATTGATCATTGTCCGGTTGCTGAGTCTTCGAGTCCAGAGATCGGCGATCATCCGGGTCCATTCCCAAGACAGTGAATGTCGGGAAGGGATTTTTTTTTTTTTTTTTTTTTTTTTTTTTTTTTTTTTTTTTTTAGACAAGAGGTGGGGGGTGGGGGGTGGGGGGTGGGGGGTGAAGGAGAGTGAGCCTGACGAGGGCGACCATAATCAATCAGAGCACGCCGCTGTTGTTGGGTGGTTGTTGTTGTTGCTGTTGTTGTTGTTGTTGTTTTGTGCATTGGAGAGAGAAAACCCGGACCTGAACTAAGTTCACATCGGAAAAATATGGTTGCCAAATAAGCGTTCCACACTCGATAATATGGTTCCAACACACACACCCACACACACCACACACACACACACAACTCTCTCACACTGCTGTCTGTCTGTCTGTCTGTCTCTCTTGTCTGTCTGTCTGGAACAAAATGTCTCTCTCTCTCTATGTCTTTCTCTCTGTCTAGTCTCTCTCTTCTCCTATTCTCGCTTCTGGAAGATGTCTATCTCTTGACTCTCTATCTTCTTGTGTTCGGGTTTCATTTGAACCACCCAGGATCTCGTTGTGTCTTTGGGACTTTTTCATTATGGGGTTTCAATGACGCGCCCAGGCATGTTTCAAGTGATGTGGGAGGACGGCTTAAGTGCCCTCCACGCTGACACAGGGTTCCCAGAACGTTTCAGATGCAATCCTTTCTCCATGTGAACTGATAAACGCCTCGCAAAGTTTTATGGTCACGGTATAAGAAGACTGATGGGTGCCAATTTGGTCACGTTTCTGTATTGTTTTGTTGTACCCTGACCTTGTAGCATCCAGAATCTCGTTTCATGGGTCTGTTCTGATTCTTTATTATTTGATTATTTGGATTACTATCATTTTTTATCATTAAGAAATGTTTGCATTTTGGGGGCATGGTTCTGTTTAATGTTGTTTGTTCCCGGTGTGATCGAAGTAATTTGGGTGTTATGATTACATTATTTTGTTTTCTTATTATAGTTATTATTGTCATCATTTTTCTTATCATTTTGGTTGATTTTTAGGGTGTTCATAATCATCATTCAATTATCATTATTATTAGTGGTAGTCCCAGGTTATATAGTAGTATATAAGTAGTGTATGTTGTTACTGGGACTGTTGATATTGTGTATTATGGCATATTAACTATTTGTAGGTGTTATTACAACAATAATGAGTAGTGGGTCAGGAGGTAGTAAGTAGTAAGCGTATACAATAACATTACTATTATCGGGATTAATTAGTCATGTTGGTTTAACAATTATTGACCGTGGGAATGTGGCTTACGCC
>JADBJO010004364.1:37500-45000 GCA_016801955.1 Conus betulinus | reverse complement strand
GTGGGGGTGGGGAGGGGTGGGGTGGGGGAGGGGGGGTGTGGGGGGGGGGGGTGGGGGTGGAGGGGGAGACATCTCTGTCATTGTCACAGTTGTAAGCTTTGGAGTCACGGTGAGTTACGACACCTGGGACGGTCACATCGTTATCTCGCGGGAAAAAAAAGAAGAAGAAGGAGGAGCAGAAAGAAGAGACTATGAAAACTACCAACCTCGTCTTCTTGCTACCAATGACGTGTCAGCAGTTCACGTGTACGACTGATGATCATCACAAGTGTCCCAACATTCTGTGAAACTACTCGTCGTTCAAAAAAAAAAAAAGGTTTGGACAAGAGTGGCAAGATGTCTGAGAGAGAGAGACAGACAACCAGACTGACAGATAGAAGAGTGAAACAGACAGGCGAACAGACATAAAAATGAGAGAAAAAAAAAAAAGACGAACAGACATGCAGAGAGAGACAGCGACACACATACAGACAAACAGATAGACGGGCAGACAGACAGACACACATTTATATATACACACAAACATAAATATATCTGCAAAAAGAGAGAGCAGGAAGGAGACAGAGAGAGAGCATGCAACATCCTGTCTTCAGATGAGCAACGCAGTACTCAAATGAAAAAGAGAAAGATAAAATAAATAAATCTCTCTCTCTCTCTCTCTCTCTCTCTCTCTCTATATATATATATGTGTGTGTGTGTGTGTGTGTGTGTGTGTGTGTGTGTAATGCTGAACAATTAAGGGGTGGGGGGGAAAACAAGTGCAGGCTAACAATTCTTCAGTCACTATAGTAATAACTTGGCAAAGATTTGAACTTTTAAGGGAGAAAAATATGAAGATGAACAATATGGGGGGAATACATAAATAAAAATATGAAAACCTCTTCACTAGCTGCCCGAGGGAACCATCGCAATTCCTCTCAAAAGCAAATCAATTTGTATTTCCTGCTCCTAGACCTTTCGTCCGCTGGATCAGACTTATCAGGGAGACACGGCTGATTGTGTCGGTCTTCTTGGTGTCAAATAGAGACACACCACAGTCCATAATTCTGCGGTGTTCTCACCACCAAGGGTTCAAAAAAGAATCCAACAGCACCCCCAAAGCAGCCAGCGAAGGGTAGTAAATAGAACAAAACGAAAAGTGTGGAGAGAAAAAAAAAGTTGCCGAATAACTAAAAGCATTATGCAAACATAAAATGTAAGGGACAATCTTTGAGCCTATGCTTGAGGATCCATGTAAGGATGCAAGGGAGATCAAAAGATAATGGAACAGTCTGAGTGGTCAGCTCTGCTGTTCAATAACCCAAGCATTGTCAGCGGCAAAGAATTGTACAGAACAACCTTTACTTGGATCTCCTAAGAGATGCAATCTTCCACTGATTGACCAAACAATATAATGCTGAACAATTAAGTAATGGGGGAAAACAAATGCAGGCTAACAATTCTTCAGTCATTATAGCAATCACTTATATAACACCTACATACTTAATGCATATATATATATATATATATATATATATATATATATATATGTGTGTTGTGTGTGTGTGTGTGTGTGTGTGTGTGTGTGTGTGTGTGTGTAAAGAAACGAAACAAGCGCATAAAGTAAAAATAAATAAATAAATAAATAACTAAAAATAAAATCAAGCATAGAACCCATGTACACACAAAAGGGTATTAAAAGGAAAAAAAAAAATCATGTATCGATGGACAGTCTGCCGGGTTTGATAGTTACTTGACGCTGATTTGCATACATTTTATTTTTTTATCAAGTGTGATTATTTCCCCAAGGCGAATTGCTTATCAACAATTAACACGGCAGGCTGGATACAGAGGGAGAGGAGGGATTATATATATATATATATATATATATATATATATATATATATATATATGAAACAATAAATTCCAAGGATAAGTACCGAGCACCGTTCCAGTTTTGGAGACTATAAGCTTGCTGAAGGTTCATTTGAGAAGCATTTATTTATTCCCCATTCACCCACTCAAGCACATACTGTCAGTTAGGCAGAATCATCAATCACTGCAGATATGAAGGCTTACCACCCCCCTATTTCTACAATCTGAGACATAAGAGCAAGCTTTGTTTATAATTCAATATATATATATATATATATATATATATATATATATATACATACACACATTTATACATTATTGTAACGAGCAGCATAGTACAGGTAGGCGCCTATTACGCATCTGACTGAAGAGACATTGGTGTATGTTCCACGAGGCTTCAAAGTGTGTCTGATTATCATTAACTCTGGCATTGTGTAACTCGACTTTAAATCTGTTGTTCAGCTGATGTTGCATTCCAGTAACGCATGGCACACGTTTTCCAAATTTACATTTACTGATATAATTTTTCGCAAAAAAATACGATAAAGTCAAATATTTTGCGTGTTTCATAATGGTGATCCACCCCAAAAATTACAATATTACATGCGATCTTAGCGTTGAAGATGTTTCTGCATTTTTCATTCAGTAAATATTCAACAGCTTTCCAGAAAGTTTGTACATGGTTGCATTCCCAAAACAAGTGTTTGATTGACTCTCTTTCTCCATTACAAAAAAGGACAGTTCGTCGTATTTGTTATTGCCATAGCATTAAGAATAATGTTCGTACCAATAATTCTATGAACAGTTCTAATTTGTAACCATTTCAGTTTGATATCATTTATGTTGTGGATGTGGAGAAATACTTCTTTCCAAGGGATTTCAGAATTAAGTTTCCGTTCCCACCGTGTACAACAGTTTGGTTTCTGTTCGTCGTAAGTTAAAATTTCATAGTTTTGTTTGACTCCTCTGCTTGCCTTGAAAATGATATTCACCGCTTGTGGCGTGTCGAGACTACAGTTGGTGGTGGTGTTTAATTCAATCCCAGTTTTACTTATGTAACTTCTTTATGGAGGAAATCCATCCGTTGTAAGTCACAAAATTAATGTTATAATCAAGGTCAGTAGTGAATTCTTCAGATGTCACGAATTTTCCGTCTTCTTTTCAGAAATGCATTACTGCATGTTTTCCGTTTTCAATCAGCTTCTTTTGTTTGATCGTGACGTTACCTGTTTGAATTTTATCATTGTAAAACACAGGTTCCGACAGTAGTTCGTTCACTGTCTGGGGGTCTACACAAAAGCAAAATTCTTTGTAAGCCTTAAAAAACACGAGTCCAAAATAAATTTGAGTTCGTATATTCACAAATAACTGCTGATCCATAACTTTTCAAGTTTTTTCGACAACTGGATGGGTTTTTTCATGGTAATATTCTTCCATTTATCATTAGTCGTGCTGATGATTTTTTTTTATCCACGAGATTTTCAAAGCATAATTGTATTTTCTAATGTAAGATATGTTTAGACCACCTTCTTTTACCGTTTTGATCGTTGTCTTCCTGCTGATCTTACCTTTTTTTTTTTTTTTACCATTCCAACTAAAGTGGAAGCACATTTTTTGAAATATATATATTATTTTACACAAACGCACACGCAAACACACACACACAGAGACAGACAGATAGATAGATAGATAGATAGATAGATAGATAGATAGATAGATAGATAGATAGATAGATAGATAGATAGACAGATAGACAGACAGATAGACAGACAGACAGACAGACAGCTACAAAACCGACACATTGTCTAGTGAGTCCTGACTGTAGAAACTGCAAGTGAGTTTGTCAACTTGAAGAAGAAAAAACCAAAACACTTGTTGAAAATATTGAAGTACGAGACGCGCTATCAGCACGACATGGACAGACTCCATCTTTCGGGCCTGGACGCAGTGATCGGCCAGCGCCAGGTCAGACACCCCACAGACAGACACGGTCAAAGAGCTGCCAGTGTCCGGTGTAACAGCCCCTTCTTAACCCCCCCCCCCCCCCCCCCCACCCGAACTTACCCCGGGGCAAGTCTGGGCTAGCCTGCTTTTCTTCCCCGGGGGTCATTCTAGGACTAGCTAGAACTTAACCCCCCCCCCCCCCCCCCCAGTTGGAACTTACCCTCCCCCCGAAGGTACGTTTGGGCTAGCCTGGATTTACCCCCCCCCCTCCCCCCACTCCCCCAAGGGTAAATCTAGGACTATTTGGAATCTTTCTCCACCACACAACACCCTTCAAACAAGAAAGGGTTATTCAGGGTTTTCCTCCGCCTTTTCCCAACACGCACACCTGCCTTGAAAAAAATTGTGTCAGCCTGCATATTTACACCCCCTCTCCCCCATTTCCTATATACAGTCAGTTGGGTTTAGACAAAGTGCAGTTCTAGACGCTTCTCAATAGATGGACCTCCTACTTCCCCCCCCCCCCCCCCCCCCCCCCCCCACACACACCCTGGTTCACTAACAGATACATATTAACATTTCTCGCGCTAGCTTACACGCGTGGGTCAATATTCGGGTGTGCGAGTACGCCCGTGCATGCGTGAGAAAGAAAGACGGCTACACGCCAGTGTGACCAAGTGCCAATGTGACCAAGCGTAGTTGTGGCAAAATGTCAATGTGACCATGCGTCGTTGTGACCAAGTACGTGCACGTTTGTCTGCAGAGGCATCTTTAGTTGAAGACAAGGGCAATAACCCCTGACCGCCTATCGGTCGCAGGAGGGGAAGGGATGGAACGCCCGCGGTTTGTTTAAAGCATGCGCACTGGTGACCTACTTGTTTTTTGAGAGAACCAGTCTTTTAGGAAAGAAGAAGAAGAAGAAGAGCACCACACACCTACGGCTTGCTGAGCTAACACTGCCTCCATAGATACACGTGGCGCAACAAACTTCTTCTCCAGGAAAAAAAAAAAACAAAACAAAACAAAACAAAAAAAAACAAGAACGCGTGATGAACCGAAGTTGCATCAAACGGCACAAAGAGAAGAATCACAACACACAAATCACGGACACAGTTATATTATATCCAGTTATGGAGTGTGAAAGAATAATAATCCGTAAAGGACAACAGGAACAGCACAGCATGAGGACACATGCGCTCCCTTGTGCACAGCCGTGGTACACGCAGCTTGTCAGCACTCAACCGTGAGTCACGCAGCCTGCTTATCGCCTGCAGGGGGAACTAAAGAGCGCGATTTTCATCTCGGTCACACAGCTGTGACCGTTGTTGCTTCATCCCGGTTTGCCTCTTTTGAATATTTTACAGCTATTTAGAGCCTCCTGAGTACCCTGTGCACCTTAGCTTGTACAATGCAGATGACTAGTGGTCAGTGCCACTGACCACTGGTCATTATGACGTAAATCGGAGATTTTTTAAACCATTAACAGCTAATTAGTGTTTCCTGAGTGCTTGTGTACCTTGTACAATGTAGATTACTTGTGGTCAGTGCCACTGACCACTGGTCATTATGAAGTAAATTGGAGATTTTAAAAAATTTCACAGCTAATTATAGTTTCCCGAGCACCTGTGTACCTTGTACAATGCAGACGCCTGGTGGTCAGTGCCACTGACCACTGGTCACTATGACGTAAATCCGATATTTCGACTGTTTTACAGTTAATTAGTGTCTCATGAGTGTTTGCATACCTTGTGCAATGTAGACAACCAGTGGTCAGTGTCACTGACCATTGGTCACTTTAATGTATATAAGAGATTTTAACTATTTTTACAGCTAATTAGTGTCTCCTGAGTGCCTGTGTACCTTGTACAATGTAAATGATTGGGGGGGGGGGGGGGGGGGGGGGGGGGGGGGGTCAGTTCCAACTGGCGGGGGGGGGGGGGGGGGGGGTAAGTTCCAGCTAGTCCTGGAATGACCCCGGGGGTAAAAGCAGGCTAGCCCAGACTTACCCCGCCGGTGTAAGTTCCAGAGGAGGGGGGGGGGGGGGGGGGGGGGGGGGGGGGGTAGAATGGGCTGTTACACCGGTCCATCGCAGAAAGGCTGCCAAGTATCGATTGTTCCAGAGCAGCACGCGCACCTTGGACTGGAACGTAACTGACCATGCAGGCGCTGACTGCGCCCTTCAGACGCTCGCGAGGTGTGTGTGTGTGTGTGTGTGTGTGTGTGTGTGTGTGTGTGTGTGTGTGTGTGTGTGTGTGTGTGTGTTTTTGTGTGTGTGCGTGCGTGCGTGAGAGAGAGAGAGAGGAGAGAGAGAGAGAGAGTGTGTGTGTGTGCGTGCGTGCGTGCGTGCGTGTGTGTGTGTATAAAAGTCAGAGAGAGAGAGAGAGAGAGAGAGAGAGAGAGAGAGAGAGAGAGAGAGAGAGAGTGTGTGTTTGTGTGTGTGTGTGTGTGTGTGTGTGTGTGTGTGTGTGTGTGTGCGTGTGCGTCTGTGTGTGAGTTGCGTACGAGCGTTAACATTATTATTATTGTTGTTGTTATCATCATTATTATTATGTTATCATTGTTATTATTAAGTATTACTAATGATATTATTATTACCATTATCATTATTGTTGTTGTTCTTATTATTTTATAACACAACGATAATAATAATAAAAAACAATAACATCAACGCTAATAATAATTTTTCCTGCTGTGAAGAGCACGTGGAACTTAGCAGGCAGGGGGTACTGGTCCGCTCAGAGGAATCTCTCAGAGTTTTCCTCTTTGAGACTGGGTAGCCCATACTTGACCCGCCTTACCCTCCCCCTCTCTTCCCTACCGCCTTCATTCATCCTGCCAGAGCTACTATCCTCTCCATTAACGTCGTCCAAAGAACATCTCCCCACAGCTTGGACGTCGTCCAAACAACCTCTCCCCACAGCTTGGACGTCGTCCAAAGAACCTCTCCCCACAGCTTGGACATCGTCCAGAGAACCTCTCCCTACAACTTGGACATCATCCGGAGTACCTCTCCTCACAGCTTGGACATGAGAGAACCTCTCCTCACAGCTTGAACATCAGAGAACCTCTCCCCACAGCTTGGACATCAGAGAACCTCTCCCCACAGCTTGGACATCAGAGAACCTCTCCTCACAGCTTGGACATCAGAGAACCTCTCCTCACAGCTTGGACATCAGAGAACCTCTCCTCACAGCTTGAACATCAGAGAACCTCTCCCCACAGCTTGGACATGAGAGAACCTCTCCTCACAGCTTGGACATCAGAGAGAACCTCTCCTCACAGCTTGAACATCAGAGAACCTCTCCCCACAGCTTGGACATGAGAGAACCTCTCCCCACAGCTTGGACATCAGAGAACCTCTCCTCACAGCTTAAACATCGTCCAGTGAACCTCTCACCACAGCTTGGACATCGTCCGGAGAACCTCTCACCACAGCTTGGACATCGTCCGGAGAACCTCTCTCTACAGCTACGACATCATCCGGAGAACCTCTCTTCACAGCTTGGACATCGTCCGGAGAACCTCTCCCCACAGCTTGGACATCGTCCGGAGAACCTCTCCCCACAGCTTGGACATCGTCCGGAGAACCTCTCCCACAGCTTGGACATCGTCCAGAGAACCTCTCCCCACAGCTTGGACATCGTCCGGAGAACCTCTCCCCACAGCTTGGACATCGTCCGGAGAACCTCTCTCCACAGCTTA
>JADBJO010004364.1:15000-27500 GCA_016801955.1 Conus betulinus | reverse complement strand
AACAAAGAAATACATTTTGGCGAGAAACAGTACAATCTTTGTCTACTACACTGACAGAATAATAGCTTTATAGACAACATTCCAACCCAGCAATATAACAAAAATATAACCACCACTTCGTGAGCAACATGTATATATGTGTTTATGGCATCATGCAAAAATAACAACAAAACACATGACTCTACGTGGTGAAAAGGGCTAGCTGTTGGCTAACATACGTTCTTCTCTATGCTTTAATGAATAAAAAAATATATACATCCCCACATCTCTGAGTACTAAGGTATTTTCATTACTCAATAAGAACGTACACAGCCCTTCGTCTGAAGAGTTGACATAAAAATATTTAGCTACGTACTTTTCTCTAACTTCTTTATATTCTGCACAGTAAAATAGAAAATGTATTTCAGTTTCAATATTATCACAAAATGGACATTTAATTGAAATATTTAAGCCAAAACGTTTATTGATCTGTGTATTCATTGATACCAAGCCTAAATTTTGTAAACGCTGTTTTAAATTGTTTTCGTTATGACTGAAAGATATTGTTCACACACTAAAGATGATTTGAAGTTTCTATAAAATTTAAATCTATCACTTTCATTTATTTTAGCTACCCACTCTTGTTGAAAACAGTCTATCATTCTCTGTCTGAATATTCTTAAAAACTGTCTTTCGTTTCCTACTCCTCCATTTAACCAAACCTCTGAAAAACCATATCGATCAAGGCATGATTTTATTGAAATAGACCAGTTAGGATATTGTGAATGTCCTCCGCTGTTAGAACGGGACACTGAATTATACTGCTGCATGACGAGGGCTTGATACGGTAAACGACGAAGAGTCATCTTTTTTGTACTAAAAACCAATAACGCAGACTACTGATGGTGCTATCTATGTATAGAGGATATCTTCCTGTCTCGCCATATGCCATTGTGTTTGGGGTTCTAAGGTTCACATTCAAAAGTTTTTTACAAGCGAAGAGATGTACAGATTCTATTATTTTTAAATTGTGTTGTCCCCCATATTTCAGAAGCGTATAACAGCATAGGTTTGACTTGTGCATCGAAAAAAAAAAAACGAAAAACAACGTAACATTCATACCTCCTAAGCTCCACATGGTTTTCATAATGTCCACAACTTTTAGCTTTGGCTCTTCTAGCTACTCCTTCTAAAGCAGAAAAACGAAGGACAATTTAGTTGTAAGAGTGAAACCTAAATATTTATAGCTATTTACGATTTCTACTTCTGTCTGTCCCTTTGAAGAACCATTTTTTTCTGTGCGTGAGAGATGACCACCCTTTCTGAATACAATAATTTTGTTTTTATCTAAGTTAACAGTTAATCCTAATCTGTCTGAGGCTCTGGCCAGATTATCTAGTTGATTTTGCAACCCAACAGGAGTTAAGGACATTAAGACAATGTCATCTGCGAACAAAAGGAGGAAAATTTCTCTCAGGCCTGGTAAAAATTGAAAACCGTGTTTTTTTCCTTTTGCAGTCACCTCTTCTGCAACATCTGATATTAATAATGAAAAGATAACTGGAGATAATAAACAACAACCTTGTTTTTAAACCGCCTGGACATTCGAAAAAGTCTGATAAAGAAGCGCCCCACCTCACGCAAGCCTGTACTGAAGAGTACATGCCCTGGAGCATATGTAGCATTTTGGTTGAAGTTTTAATCTTTGTTAGTATTTTCCACAAGTGGTCTCTATCAACGGTATCGAACGCTTTCATATAGTCTATAAAAAGCCACATATAGTTTGCCTTTAATTCCATGGTTTAAGGTATCGCGTATCATAGTTACTAATGTAAAAATGTGATCAATTGTGGAGTAGTTTTTCCGAAATCCTGCCTGTTCTTCACATATTTTCTCCTCACACTTCGGCCCAGCTGTAAAGGCGAATATTTAGAATGCTTGTAAAAACCCTTGCTAATTATACTTAGAAGTGATATTCCGCGATAATTATCGAGAATGGTTGGATCACCTTTCTTAAACAAGGGGATTACGATTGATCGAGTCCAGTCTTCAGGAAAGTAGCCGGAGTTGTATAATTTATTAAACAATTTCGTTAAAAAAGGAGTAACAAGACCTTCTATTGATTTCAAAAATTCTGGACAAATCTCGTCAATTCCTGAGGATTTCCCACACTTCAGCTTATGGATAGCTCTTTTAACTTCATCTGCTGTAATTTGTGCATCCAGAACTGGTATGAAAATGTCTTCTTCGTCATTTGAGGTAACATTAGCTTCATCACTGCTATGATCACTTACCTGTCCTAGTATTCGTTCAAAATGATCTTTCCACTGTCCTATTTCTATAGAAGGCGCTTGGCGCGGTTTACTTCTGACATTGCGCACGTGCGACCAAAATCTGCGGCCATCAAATCTATCTTTCATTAATGTTTCTCTTATATTATCATAATAAGTTTTCCCTTTTCTCCTTAAGCACATTTTTATACTGAGATCGTTCCCGTCTAAGATTTGTTTTATGTTCATCCTTTTTCGAGCGCCTATAGCGTCCAAGTGCACGTATTACATTGCGTTTTTGTGAGTCACACTCCCGATCGTACCAATTCTTTTTACGTTCAAATTTTTTTGCTTCTTATCATTGTCGTGCGTCGCATACAGTCGCCTGCTTGGATTAAAACGTCTGAAAATCTTTCAAAGCTAAATCGATATTTTCAGAATCTAGCAGTGTGTTTGCCTCTTCCAGGGCGTTCAGAGAATCAAGGGACGATACATTTGCACGAAAAACATGCTCTTTGGTAGGGTCCCATTTAAGTTTACTGCTAACTCTCCAGTGTCCTCTACAGTGATTCTTGGGGAATGTCTCTTTTTACGCGGAGTTCGACAGGCATGTGCTTAGATTCCATACGTGTAGAAACGTTTAAAAAACTGTTTATCAAGGACAAAATATCAGGGGAACAAAAATAATAGTCGATCACACTATCTCCATTATCTGAAATTAATGTATAAGAACCATCAAAGCCTTTTTGAATTAAACCATTCAATGGTACAATTTGGAGAGCTGTACAGAATTCTTTTAGACGTCTACCAAAGCCATTTTCACTTAAGTCTTTCTGATCTTCTTTGAAATAAATCGTCCTGAACAAAAGGCCTACCATCATCAAAAGAAACCTCATCGCATTCCAGACACCAGTTTCCAATTCTAGCGTTCATATCGCCACCAATGATTATGTGTACATCTTCATCCTTTTCACTGAGTGATAACACAAACTGTTCAAGTTCTTCAATGGCACAATCATAATCTTTTTCTTTGTAGTAGGGACTGCCAACTGGGTGATTATACATTCCAATAAATAAAACACATCTTTTTCACAACCAAAAAGTGATTTACACAANCATTGGTCCGCTCAGCGTCGCATACAGTCGCCTGCTTGGATTAAAAAAACGTCTGAAAATCTTTTCAAAGCTAAATCGATATTTTCGAATCTCAGCAGTGTGTTTGCTCTTTCCAGGGCGTTCAGACAAATCAAGGACGATACATTTGCACGAAAAACACTGCGGACAAAATATCAGGGGAACAAAAATAATAGTCGATCACACACTATCTCCATTATCTGAAAATTAATGTATAAGAACCATCAAAGCCTTTTTGAATTAAACCATTCAATGTACAATTTGGAGAGCTGTACAGAATTCTTTTAGACGTCTACCAAAGCCATTTTCACTTAAGTCTTCTGATCTTCTTTGAAATAAATCGTCCTGAACAAAGGGCCTACCATCATCAAAAGAAACATCATCGCATTCCAGACACCAGTTTCCAATTCTAGCGTTCATATCGCCACCAATGATTATGTGTACATCTTCATCCTTTTCACTGAGTGATAACACAAACTGTTCAAGTTCTTCAATGGCACAATCATAATCTTTTTTCTTTGTAGTAGGGACTGCCAACTGGGTGATTATACATTCCAATAAATAAAACATCTTTTCACAACCAAAAAGTGATTTACACAAACGAACACATAGCATGTTATCAACGTGTGTCTTAACTTCAGATACAAATTGCTTTAAGGAATTTTTAACTAAAATCATTGTTCCTCCTGAACCTCTACCCCATCCTGGATAGTTTAACAGCTGGCGAATGCAGTACAAAATAGTCATCAAAGTGAATACTGAAATCAAATGAAGGGAAAGTAAAAGTCTCCATCAAACAGCAAACATCAAACAATTTAATGTAATAAATAAAATCATGATCAGATAGCTTGTTTTATCAAGCCTTCAATGTTCCAAAATAAGAAAAGAAAGGGAGAAAAAAATTTCTGTTTCTGGATGGCGTGTTTGTGTTTTGTTCTTTGTTTGTATCTGTGATAGTTACATTGCTCGATTCACCCAGTCTGTCTTGTCCGTGCATGGGCCTGTGAGTGTTTGTGTCAGCTGTATGTAGTATAGTTGTGCCGCGTTGCAGGCCTCGGCCACTTCCCTATTCACTATTCTGAACCGTATTTCCCGTGCAATCACGCCCCGCTCCCCAAGTCTCTAACAGGTTGGCCTGTCTCTCACTGGTCACGATTGAGCGAGTTTTGGGGTTGCTGCTGGCTCGCTGTGCGCCTTGTATTAAAGTTTATCAGTAGGTGTATGGGGCCGTGGGCACAGGGCAGTCTCTGACGTCATTCGTTTTCCTGCGTTTCCCATTGGCTGCTTGTGACCTTTTGTCGTGTTTGATGGGGGGCGTGGCATCTCTGAGCGGGGTGGCGTTCTCTTCCCTTCTTTGTTTCCGATCGCGATCAGGGATGGATCGGGGGTGATCGATGACCTTCAGCTTGCCGTTGGTGTAATAACCAGCTTTGCCTTGCTCTCTCAGCTCTTTCAACTTGGCTGACTGCCGTTTTGTCAAGTCCTGAGCAAACACGAATGCCATCCTCTTTCATCTTGTCCCTGGCAGAATGGGCCTTCATCACATTCATCAGATCTCCCCATCTCTGGAATTTGGCGATGATGGGGCGAGGTGTGGTGCGTTTTTGGATTCTGTCTGCCCAATCTATGTGCATGTTCGATTACATCTGTCTTCCAGTTCATGTCAGGCAAATAACTGGGACAATGTTTCCTGGATGACACTCTCGCAACATTCGTATTTGCCCCCCTCAGGAATGCCAAAAAATTTTGCATTGTTGCGCCTGGAAAAGCTCTCGAGTTGGTCAATTCATCTTGCAAGTCATCAACAGATCTGTGTAGCTCTTCCTGTTGCCTCTCCATATTGTTGATGCTGGTTGTGTTAGCGTTCACTGAGTCTCGTAATTCAGCAATATCATGAGCAAACACACTGATGATTGACTTCATCTCTTCTTGATTTCTTTCGATGTTTTTCATTGTCTCAGCTTGGCAGTTCACTGCCTGGAGAAGCTGTGCTGATTTATGATCAAATGATTGTTGCAGTGTTTCGACCATCTTTGACAACCTGCTGTCGAGATTGGACTCGAGCTGTTCCATACATTTTTGCTGGCTTGTGTCTTGTTTTGTGGATGGCCCAGGATTTTTCTGAACATCATTTGAGAGCAACACACGCCGCAAAGCAAACGCACTGTTCACTGTCACACCACATCACGCAACACGTGCCTGCCACTGACACAATCAGTGACGAGCAGAGATCCGTGGTGGCAAACACCTGGCTTGCCTAGTTCAGAACGGTATGACAACAAACATTCAGTTGGCGACAGCGCAGAAAAAAACCCACATGACTCTGATGGGATTCGAACCCACGACCTCCCAGCCGGGAGTCCGCGACGCTAAACCACTTCGCCACGGCGGCTGGTTGAATGTTTGTATTTTAGCAAACATGTATGTAAATGAGGGGGACAAGAGGACCCATATCCAATGACGAACATGGTTTCTGGTGTTATCGGAGATCGAATTGTGCTGGTTTGGATTAGGGAGAGAGAGAGAGAGAGAGAGAGAGAGAGAGAGAGAGAGAGAGAGAGAGAGAGAGAGAGAGAGAGAGACAGACAGACAGACAGACAGACAGAGACCTAAACACATATTGAAAGGGTGAGAGAGGCAGTTGATTCCGACAGACTCACTGGAGCCTTCACGGGGGCATGCAAGTGAGACTGGCAGGTGAACAACAGGGATGGTGATGACGTTAATGATCATGATACGAGAGAGAGAGACAGAGACAGAGCCAGAGAGAGACACAGACACAGACACAGACAGAGAGAGAGAGAGAGAGAGAGAGAGAGAGAGAGAGAGAGAGAATGACAATGACAATGATTTTTTATTTCAAAACGGTTGAAGTATTTGCTTAGTTAGCCTTTTTTTTTCTTATTTGCCGTTACTATTCTACGAAGCTAGTACTAAATGATACAAGGCATGCATCAAAACATGACGATACCAACAAACAACACCAAACCAAACAAACTAACAGAGAGAGAGAGAGAGAGGTGGGGTAGGAGGAGAGAAGAGTTGCCTGCCCCTGTGTGTGTGTGCAGTGGGACCTGACCTGTGAGAAGTCGGCCCTGACAGAGCTCAGTCAGACGCTGATGATGGTGGGCCAGGGGCTGGGTGCCTTCGTATTTACCTCCCTTGCCGACCGCTTCGGCCGGAAGCCCATCTACGTCATCAGTTCCGTCGGCGTGTTGGCGGTGTCGGTGGCCATGGCGTTCTCCCCCAACTTTCATTTCTTCATCGTCTGCCGCGTGTTGCTCGGAGCTCTTCAAGAGGCAAGTGGCTCTCTACATTCCTCCAATGGTCTGCAGGGAACACATAAATACATGTCCCATCTGACAACCACACCTGACAACAACCACACCTAACAACCACACCTGACAACCACACCTGACAACCACACCTGGCAGCCACACCTGACAACCACACCTGACAACCCCACCTGACAACCCCCACCTGACAACCTGACAACCCCACCTGACAACCACACCTGACAACCACACCTAACAACCACACCTGACAACCACACCTGGCAGCCACACCTGACAACCACAGCTGACAACAACACCTGACAACCATATCTGAGAACAACCACACCTGACAACCACATCTGACAACCACACCTGACAACCACATCTGACAACCACACCTGGCAACCACACCTAACAACCACACCTGACTGACAGCTACACCTGACAACCACACACCTGACAGCTACACCTGACACCCACATCTGACAATCACACCTGACAACCACATCTCACAACCACACCTGACAACTACACCTGACAACCACACCTGACAACCACATCTGACAACCACATCTGACAACCACACCTGACAGCCTTCTTCGCCAATCAGGCCTGAAAACCACATCTGACAATCACACCTCACAGCCACACCTCACAACCACATCTCACAACCACAACTGACAGCCTTATTCACAACCACACCTGACAACCACACCTGACAACCACACCTGACAACCATACCTGACAACCCACACCTGGCAACCACACCTGACAACCACACTTGCACAACCACACCTGACTGACAACTACACCTGACAACCACACCTGACAAGCAGATCTGACAACCACATCTGACTGACGACTACACCTGACATGCACATTTGAATGACGACTACACCTGACAACCACACCTGACAACAACCACACCTGACAACCACACCTGACAACAACCACACCTGACAACAACTACACCTGACAACCACACCTGACAACCACACCTGACAACAACCACACACCTGACAACCACACCTGACAACAATATCTGACAACTATATCTGACAACCATATCTGACAACCACACCTGACAACCACACCTGACAACCACACCTGACACCCATACCTGACAACCACACCTGGCAACCACACCTGACAACTACACCTGACAACCACACCTGACAACCACACCTGGCAACCACACCTGACAACCACACCTGACAACTACACCTGAACCTGGCAACCACACCTGACAATTACACCTGACTGACAACTACACCTGACAACCACACCTGACAACCACATCTGACAACCACACCTGGCAACCACACCTGACTGACAACCACACCTGACAACCACACCTGACAACTACATCTGGCAACCACACCTGACAACCACATCTGACAACCACACTTGACAACCACACCTGGCTGACAACCACACCTGACAACCACACCTGACTGACAACCACAACTGACAACCACACCTGACTGACAACCACACCTGACAACCACATCTGACAACCACACCTAACAACCACACCTGACTGACAACTACACCTGACAACCACACCTGACAACCACACCTGACAACCACATCTGACAATCTCTTTCCCCAATCAGGCCTGACAACCACACCTGACAACCACACCTCACAACCACACCTGACAACCTTATACAACCACACCTGACAACCACACCTGACTGACAAACTGCATCTGACAACCACACGTGTCAGCCACACCTGACAACCATACCTGTCAGCCACACCTGACAACCATACCTGACAACCCCATCTGACAATACCTGCTAACCACACGGGACGGGACACATGTCCGTACCACTTCATTTTCCTCTTCTTGACGACTGAGTGGGTCTTCATGGGGTCCAATTACTTATTGAATATTTCTACAGACTTCTTCTTCATTTGGCATGTGGTCTGTGTAATTGATGTCCAAGATCTTTCTGTAGCATCTCATTTCAGTTGCTAGAATTCTTCTTTATAACTCTACTGCGAGTGTCCAAGTTTCACACGCATACAGAAAAACTGAGAGGGCAAGGGAGCGCATCAGGTGGATCTTGGAGCGAAGACTGAGGTTTCTGTCTCTCCATACAGTTTTTAGTTTCGCCACTACAGCTGTTGTGTTGTGCAGTCCTTGCCATAATCTCAGGCTTTGAGCCTTCATCAGGTATGACGGATCCTAGGTATTTGAGGTCTTCACGGTTTCCAAGGTTGTCCTGCTGACTTTGATCTCTGCCTTAATGCCTCCAGTACTGTTGGTCATGAGCTCAGTCTTTTCGGCGCTGATCTCCATGCCGCATTCGGAAGCTGCTTTGTCAAAATGTTCCAAGCTCATCAGCTCATGTTTATTTCCTGCAAGGCCGCCAATATCACCTGCAAATCGCAAATTGGTAGTTGTTTTTCCCCCGATGCTAACTGTTCCTTCATAATTTTCCAAGGCATCCTCCATGATTCTCTCTAAGAAGACATTGAAGAGGGTTGGTGAGAGCAGACATCCCTGGCGCACGCCGACAGTAATACAGAACCAGTCATCTATGTTGCCATTCAGGAAGACGGCGATGGTGGCTTTGTTGTACAGCTCTTCAATTATGTACCCAGACTAGCTCCACAATAATAAGGTAGATCTTCGTCAAACTGGACAGAGTTCTTTGTATATGGCGAGAGGTGGGGTGAGGGCGGGTGTCACCCCCAACCAGACACTCCATATTAAGAGCTGTGGGGTTTAAGACAGACCATAGACAGAAATAAGGGATGGGGTTGCACATATACACACTAGAAACGTTTTGAGAATGGGGGCGTTTTCTTCCTTTGTGCAAGGACACAGTAAACACACAGGGTTGACGTCTCCTCCTAAACCAAATTTCAAAAGGAAATGACAACAAATCCACCAGATAACAGGGACAAACAAATTACAAGACAGAACACGACGCGTTTCGGCCTCTTAGATCTTCTTCAGACAAGATAAGCAACATTTAAGACGACCAAAAGGAAGAACGAGCAATCCCTTATCTTCTGGAATTCGGCGGAAGATGGGCGTTGAAATGATTGTTCGTTCTTTGCTTTCATTGTCCCCAATGTTGTTCATCTTGTCTGGAGAAGACCCAACAGGTCGAAATGCTTCATGTTTTGTCTTGTAATTTGTTTGTCCCTTAATCTGGCAAATTTGCCGTAATTTCCTCTTAAAATTCTCTCATCTTAGTCATTAATTCATTATCCATCAGCTTAAACTCATGCGCAGAGTAGTCTTAAAATTTAGCGGATGTGGTGTAGCGTATATGGACTAGTCCGCACGCAGTGACGCCTCCTTGATAAAACTGAAACTGACACTTCCTTTCCAAACTTGTTTCAAAATCCTGCAGTCACCTCACTTAAAAACCCTCCTCCTACAACAACGTGGTGACGTCCCTTGAAGCAGGCTGTATGTGCCTGTCTACTTCCTACAACGTGGTGACGTCCCTTGAAGCAGGCTCTATGTGCCTGTCTACTTCCTACAACGTGGTGACGTCCCTTGAAGCTGGCTCTGTTTGCTTTTCTTATCACTTCAGTCAGTGTAATATGTTTACGATTTTTCCCCCATAGCTGCTTAATATATGAATTTTGTTTTAAACACTCATCTATTTTTCCCACGTACTTATCAGGTTTTGATGTAGAACTGTGCTGACGGAGGTTTTGATGTAGAACTGTGCTGACGGAGGTTTTGATGTAGAACTGTGCTGACGGAGGTTTTGATGTGGAACTGTGCTGACGGAGGTTTTGATGTGGAACTGTGCTGACGGAGGTTTTGATGTAGAACTGTGTGCTGATGGAGGTTTTGATGCAGAATTGTGCTGACGGAGGTTTTAATGTAGAACTGTGCTGACGGATGTGCCTCAGGGGTCGGGCCTGGTGGGCTACACCATGTTCATCGAGCTGCTGCCCAGGAAGTGGCGGACTCTGGCAGGGCTGACGGCTGGGGCGGCCTGGTCTGTGGGCGTCATGCTTCTCCCGGGCCTGGCTTACGCCATGCGGGACTACTCGTGGCGACACCTACAGTTGTTGATCTCCGCCGCTTCCCTCTACTCGCTCATCATGCCTTGGTGAGAGGAGGGCGGGAGGGACAGCGGGTCTCTTTTTCTTTGTCTGTCTGCCTGTCAGTGCGTCAGTCAACACAGCCGAAAACATGAGACTGAACAGGGTAGGGTATCCTAAAAAGGGCTGCTCAGTCGCTCAGGGGGCTGCTTACCGCACTGCTGCTCCGATTCAGTGACGGCCGACCATATGGCCTGAGCCGCCTGTGTGCAGGTCTGCGGCTACGACTTCCAATGCACTCACACCTGTCGCTTCGTCACTCACCCATCGCCACAGGACTTGGTGATAAGGGGTAGGAAGAAGGATGACTGATGACATGTGCGATGATTCTGATTAAAGTGAGGAAGAGTTTCGCGTCGTCGACCTCACTCTCTCGTTGGACACCACCTGTATTCAATGGCAAGACAAGGTCGAGACGGTTGAAGATGGAGGCGGATACAGTGCATGACCGAGATATTCTACGTGCCTCATCTAGCTCTGTGCACTCCACCACTTTGCTGTAACTGCCTTTCCCTCCGTTGAACCATAATGATTTCTTCCACAGAGTCCGCTGGTGTCTGATCTTTGCATGCGTAGGTAAACAAGCCTTAACTCATACTGATACCCCCCACTACTGTGAACTGCAGCAGGGTGTCGCTTTCCTCCGCCTTCACAGCCGTTGGGAAATGCATCTTCATCCCGCCCCTGTTCTGCCGTTGGAACTTGGTTTGCCAGATTTTTTTTTGTTCGACATTGACTCCTTTAGATCCGTCGTGCTAAGCCTTGGGGCTCGCGCTGCCAAGTTACCATGAGTTACCTCTGGGAGGATGTGGCTGGAAACCACGCACGATCAGTGTGGAAGTGAAAGAGGCTATGCCGAGCCAGAGGACTAACACTGCAAGGATGCCCCGCTGATGTCAGTACCTGTGCCAGGCAAAAAACTACATATAGCACCACAAGCAAGCAGAGCAAAGCAAAGCAGAGCAAGCAAGCGTGGACAACATGCAGCCATCACCACAACACAAAGCAAAGACACAAGGCCCGGGGTGGCACATAGGAAGAATCCTATAGATATTTCCACTGCCCATACCACCATCGCTTTTCACTTCCTGGGATTTTTCACCCCTACAACACCGCATACCGTGGGATAAAGAGCATGAGTAGTCTTAAGACCTGTCTCCTTTTTCCCCTTTGGTATGCGTGGATTTATCCCTCTGCGAGTTGCTATTTAACTGTTGGTTGTGGATAAATCCGTTTGGTGTTTTATTATCATTTTTTTTTTTTTTTAGATTGAGTGCAGGTATGGCCATGAATCTCTTTGCATGCTGGATGTTTATTGACTAGATGTGTGGATTAATCCCTATTGCGAGTTGTTTATTTGTAGGGGTTTGGAATTGTTCCTTTGCAAGATGCGTATTGATTATAGGTGTGTGGATAAATATGTGGTGGTTCTTTATTAAATGTAGGTATGTGAATTAATCCCTTTGATTCTTGTTTAATGACTGTAGTTGTATGGAGTTTATTCATTTTGCTGACTGTTTTTTGAAAGGTGAAGGGTGTGTATATTAATCACTGTGCAGTTTTTATTGATTCATCCGTGTGGCTTCATCCGTTTGCAAGTTGTTTACTGACTGTAAGTGTGTGGATAAATCCCTTTGCCGGTTATTTTATTGATGTTAGGTGCATAAATCCCCTTGCCGGTCGTTCGTTAATTGTAAGTGTGTCGATAACTCGCTTTGCGTGTCATAAATGTGAGGTATGGGACTAATCCCTTTGCGTG
>JADBJO010004364.1:0-10000 GCA_016801955.1 Conus betulinus | reverse complement strand
CCCAACCTTCTGCTGCCTTTAACGCTCCCTGATGTGAATCAGGTATTGCATACTTTGCGGTAGACCCAGACGGTTTTTAACCGGAAAACTCCGACTTGGCGGGTGGTTCGAACACACGGCCGTTAGTTCCGCTGGCAAATGTTCTAACCGTTTGACTAAGGACCTCCTGACTTTTAGGGCTGACGGGGGAAAAATAACAACTTCACATTGTTTTGTTTTGTTCTGTTGGCGATAATGGCAGTGATGCTTGATGACAGTGATGATAACGACACCGATATGTCAGAAATGATAAAGGGAGAAAGAAGTTTAAAAAATAACTCTCTTCTGCTGGCGGTGATGATGATCATGATCATGATGACGACGATGATGATGATGATGATGATGATGATGATGATGATGATGATGATGATGATGATGATGATGATGATGATGATGATGATGATGATGGTGATGATGATGATAATGACAATGATGATGATGATGGTAATGGTGATGGTCATCATGATGATGATGATGATGATGATGATGATGACGATGACGATGACGATGAGAGATGATGATGGTGATGGATGATGATGATGATGATGATGATGATGATGATGATAATGACAATTATGATGATGATGGTGATGGTGATGATGATGGTGATGGTGATGGTGATGATGATGATGATGATGATGGTGATGATGATGATACACATAGCTTTGCTCTTTGTTCTTGCCGACGATAGCAGTGATGATGATGACAATGGCGACACCAGAGAATGACGGAGGCAATTCTGGCAGCACATTGTTTTGCTCTGTTCCGTTCAAGGATCGCCAACGCTTTGACGTATTACGGCCTGATGCTGACGTCTGCGAGTGTGTCTGGAGACCGTTTCCTGAACTTCTTCTGCAGGCTCTGATGGAATTCCCTGCCTTCCTCACTGTCTACCTCTGCCTCAGAAAGTAAGTGATTGTTACCTCACTGTCTACCTCTGCCTCAGAAAGTAAGTGATGTCTGCCTCACTGTCTACCTCTGCCTCAGAAAGTAAGTGATGCCTACCTCACTGTCTACCTCTGCCTCAAAAAGTAAGTGATGTCTACCTCACTGTCTACTTCTGCCTCACTGTCTACCTCTGCCTCACTGTCTACCTCTGCCTCAGAAAGTAAGTGATGCCTACCCCACTGTCTACCTCTGCCTCAGAAAACAAATGATGTCTACCTCAGTGTCTACCTTAGCCTCACTGTCTACTTCTGCCTCAGAGCAGAAAATAAGTGATGTCTGCCTCACTGTCTACCTATGCCTCGCTGTGTACCTCTGCCTCAGAAAGTAAGTGATGTCCACCTCAATGTCTACCTCTGCCTAAGAAAAAAGTGGTGTCTCCCTCACTGTCTACCTCTGCCTCACTGTCTACATCTGCCTCACTGTCTACATCTGCCTAAGAAGGTAAGTGATGCCTACCTATGCCTCAGAAAGCAAGTGGTGTCTACTTCACTGTCTACCTCTGCCTCACTGTCAACCTCTGCCTCAGAAAGTAAGTGATCCCTACCTCACTGTCTACCCCCACTTCAATGTCTACCTCTGCCTCACTGTCTACATCTGCCTCAAAAAGTAAGTGATGCCTACCTCCTTGTCTACCTCTGCCTCACTGTCTACCTCTGCCTCTCTGCCTACTGTCTATCTCTGCCTCACTGTCTACCTCTGCCTCAGAAAATAAGTTATGCCTAACTCACTGTCTACCTCTGCTTCACCGTCTACCTCTGCCTCATTGTCTACTTCTGCCTCACTGTCTACATCTGCCTCAGAAAGTAAGTGATGCCTTCCTCACTGTCTACCTCTGCCTCACTCTCTACCTCTGCCTCAGAAAATAAGTGATGCCTACCTCAATGTCTACCTCCGCCTCACTGTCTGCCTGTGCCTCAGAAAGTAATTGGTGGCGACATGGAAAGGGGGAGGGGAGGAAGGCAGCAATATTAACATTATCATGACTGCTCCTAGACAATTACTGTCCTCATAAGGAGTGTGTGACGCCCCGCACACATGTTGAGTGGCAACAGGCAGAAGTGAACATGATTGAGATGACTCGGCAGCAGTGAGGCGTCTCCTCTGGTGAGGTGTGTGATGGTGACCTTTTCTAACTCCCTGCTCATCCTGCAAGGTGTGGTGGACATCCTGGGGGTGGGGGATGAGTGGATTTGGTGAAATGGACTTTCTAGGCTATTTACTTGAACAACCTCGGATATTACATGTACCTGTGTGTGTGTGTGTGTGTGTGTGTGTGTGTGTGTGTGTGTGTGTGTGTGTGTGTGTGTGTGTGTGTGTGTGTGTCTGTGTCTGTGTCTGTGTGTGTGTGTGTGTGTGTCTGTGTGTGTGTGTGTGTGTGTGTGTGTGTGTGTGTGTGTGTGTGTACAGGTTCGGCAGAAGGAGCGTCACTTGTGGGTTTCTGTGTCTGGCAGCGGGCTCCCTTCTCCTCTCCTCCCTGCTCCTGGCTACAGGTGTAGTAGTTAAGACAGTGCGGGATAGGATAGGATAGGATAGGATAGGATAGGATAGGATAGGATAGTACACAACACTCTCTCTCTCTCTCTCTCTCTCTCTCTCTCTCTCTCTCTCTCTCTCTCTCTCTCTCTCTCTCTCTCTCTCCCCTCCCTCTTGTGGGTCATGTCTTTTGTCACGAATGGATAGAGCGCCATTGGTCTAACCTGAGAAAATCATTTTTGATTATCGTTGGACACTGCCAGTTACTGGACTTCCAGTAGTGGCCGCCCTGAACGCCCTGCTGACTGACAACACCGTGCCCAGCTGGAAACTTGCAGGTGAGGGCAGCAACAACATCGTCGTCCTGCGACTGAAGCCAGCCGTCCCTGTCTCAACAACAACGGAGGATCCCGTCTTGAACCGAGGTGCGAGAGTTCAATATTACCGAAAGAAACCGCCCCAGCCAGGTGCGACGTGATCGGAAAGAGCAAAGCAGCAAAATAGACAGTTTGAACAGGCTGGTGCCGATAACAGGACCGCTTGTGTAGCGGATGAAACTGGCCTTGTTTGACAGAGAATTGGAAGGTCAGGGTACACAGTGCACTACACAGGATGTTACTGAACATATCATGCCTACAGATGTTGACAGCCAGCCTAACACGTCGAATGTTCGAGACAGTCTTCTGCCTGTGTACTCCAGCCAGTCTAAGTGAGAGATCGTTAACCAGGAGATCCAGCACTCTGTCATCGACACAGGCCTCGAGTATTCTATCGACAGAACGGTGGCAGGCATTGACACGGGTGTGGTGAAGGACTATAGACAGAAGTGTGGCAAGCTTTGACACAGGTGTGGTGAAGGACTATAGACAGAAGTGTGGGCAGGCTTTGACACGGTGTGGTGAAGGACTATAGACAGAATTGTGTGCAGGCTTTGACACAGGTGTGGTGAAGGACTATAGACAGAAGTGTGGCAGGCTTTGACACAGGTGTGGTGAAGGACTATAGACAGAAGTGTGGCAGGCTTTGACACGGGTGTGGTGAAGGACTATAGACAGAAGTGTGGCAGGCTTTGACACGGGTGTGGTGAAGGACTATGTTGGCACTTTGAGCGGCAGGTTCAGAGGAGGTTGAGAGATAGGCACAGAAACTTGGCGTTGAGTAAGATCGTGCCTCATCAGACAGATGGCGTGGGCTGTTTACTGCGCGAGTCGGATGACATCGTTTTAGAATGTTCCAGCGATCTAAGCACAGAAGACGATTGTCTGTTCTCTGGCATATTAAGCAGGAACACAAGAACATGTCAGCAGAAGACCGTGTGAAACTAGCACATCTGCAGACAGGAAGACATGCCAGCAACGCACAACACGCAGAGACTCACGCACGTGCTCTACGGCGGTTGCGCGCTCTCCTCGGCCTGATCCAGTTCTTCCTGGGGTGACTGTCCTCCACTGACCGGATTATGCACACATATCGGACACATTTTGTCGTTCACGACGTTGACATGTAATGTTTTTAAAAAAAAATGCCTTGCTGTGGTCTCCGTGTCAATGAATTCTGTCGCGTTTTGTCAGTGTACATCGCGCCGACGTGTTGAAATGAGCTATACAGCTTAAAAAACGTGTTGCTTTCGTTCGTTTGTTGTTTGTTTTGCTCTCTCTCCTCTCTCTCTCTCTCTCTCTCTCTCTCTCTCTCTCTCTCTCTCTCTCTCTCCTCTCTCTCCTCTCTCTCTCTCTCTCTCTCTCTCGTATTTACTGCCTCACAGGCAATACACAGTGGGGACAGGATGTGACAGCATGCTATGTGTGATACGATATCTCTGCATGGAGTCAAACGATAAGAGATCAGATGACGTCAAAGTCATGTCCAACATGTTCATGATGACACAGTAGAAACTGTCCACTTCTTCCCTTCCTGTTGACCCCCTCACACCTGAACGTACAAAAAATTACCCAACCACTGCGCATGAAGAACTAACCACCCTCCCCACCCCATCTCTATCTCTCTCTCTCTCTCTCTCTCTCCTCTCTCTCTCTCTCTCTCTCTGTTATCAGTTTAACACACACATGCCAGAGTAATTTCAGAAAGAACACATTTTGTTATGCAAATATTTTCCTTCATAAATTTTCAGTGTATGCACCTAGCGCATGTGTGTTCTACTTTTGTTCTTGACCTCATTGCAGATAGGTCGGTGGCCTTTTGCAATTAAGGTATTTGAGTTGAGTGAGTTGAGTTGAGTCAAACTCTCTCTCTCTCTCTCCTCTCTCTCTCTCTCTCTATCTCTCTCTCTCTCTCTCTCTCTCTCTCTCCTCTCTCTCATACACACACTTAATGTTTCAGTGCGTGTGCAGGTGTGTGTGTGTGTGTGTGGTGTGTGTGTGTGTGTGTGTGTTGTGTGTGTGTGGGTGTGGTGTGTGGTGTGTGTGTTGTGTATTTGTATGTGTGTGTGTGTGTGTGTGTGTCTGTGGTGTCGGTGTGTCTGTGCGCGCACGCGTAACACATGACAGACAGGAGAGAATGAGGGGGAAGGAGAGAGAGAGAGAGAGAGAGAGAGAGAGGAGAGAGAGAGAGAGACGAGGTGAGAGAGGGATGAGGAGAGAGAGAGAGAGAATAAGAGACGAAGATACAGAGACATAGAGTGGAGAGGTGGGGAGGAGGTTGAGGAGAAATTGTCAGGTGAAAAGGAGTATGAAGATGGCGTTTACATGTCATCTGTCGGAATGTATGCATATAAGTTGTGTGAGAGGTGTTCATCCTGTTACCTGTGAAGAATTAAAAAAAAGGGGGGGTGGGGGTGGTAGGTTAGAAATGAACAGAGTGAAAACAATAGAAGGGAATAGAAGGAATAGAAGGGAAGTCATTCAACGGGATAGCTCCTTCACCTGGGAGTTACTGAAGAAATGAGAGCGCAGGATGAATTTCCCACCCAGATTGTCCACCCTTCCTGGTGGATGTACGGTCCTTTATGGACAGAGAAAGGAAAAGACAACCCCACTGTCCCTACACCGCAAGTGCAATAGATGAGACAGTTTTTAGCACGTTTCCAGTAAGCTTTACAAACTTGGGTTTGAGAGACTCATTTTTTCTTATTGTGTCAAAGTCGTCAAGAGGCAACCCACCGAGGGAGACATGCACTGCTGCCGAGTCACTTCGGTGGTGTTCAGTGGCGCCTGTTCTGACCTAACATACGCAGGACACCACCTACTAAGCCCCCTACTGACGACAATAATGGCTTAGTCGCGGAGCCGGCGTGAGTGAGCTCCGTCTCCGGAGGGCGCCACCACGTCCGTCCAAACGACAGCCCCCATGGACTCGCCGATACCGGTGACCCCGACGGAACCAACCAGGACCACAAACGTGGAGAGGACATCGAAATTGAGGTCACCATGAGAGCAGGGCATGAAGGGCCACAGAACTTGAGACTTTTTTTTTTGCTGATCGATGAGAATGAGGATGATTAAGATGATGCTACGGATTTCCATTTCGGTCTGAGACTACATGACAGGGCTGTACTCTACGCTTCCTTTCATAATATCCCAGCGTCAACCAGCGCGAGAGATACAGGCACCTGCAGTGTTGGTCAGGAAATGTGAGCAACACTCAGAAACGCATCCATTAAGTGGATGAAACTTGACTGTGTGGTCCCAGTCTTCCAACTGAGTCCGCAGCAAACGCAACTCTGGGGTAGTTTCTTCTGTTCAGTTTGTTTCCGTTTCCGCCCGCCGTCACCCTCACTTTGAAACCACGTTTTTGTTAAATGAAGTATCCGCCTGCAATGGTTAAACAGGCTGCCACTCCTCGCCTTTGTTAGTGCTCACAGCAGATCAATGAATACTCCCAGACCACACGCCGTGGGAGACTTGTTCTAATGGCTGGGCCGCCCCTCATTGGTAGCCTCGTAGTCCTATACTATAACATCCGCTGTTCAGCAACGGCGACCTCTGTCTGCACGCAGCCTTCGCCCGCGTGCCAACCAGCATGTGTGTGCTTCAGAGCTCACTGTTGGACGATATCAGCAGCGGGGAGTAGTGACGTGAACAGACAGCGTTCATGACCAGGAGGCTAACAGACAGCACGTCAGAGGGTCACGAAGCGGTGGAGGCCTCAACTATGAGCACTGGGTACTAGCCGCCATGCGCGAAGTGGTTAGCGTCGCAGACTCCTGGCTGGGAGGTCGTGCGTTCGATTACCATCAGAGCCTTGTGGGATTTTTCTGCTCCGACCGGCTCCTACCCAGAGTTGGAGTTTGCTGCGGACTCAGTTGGGAAGACTGGGACCACACAGTCGAGTTTCAATCCACTTAATGGATGCGTTTCTGAGAGTGTTGCTCAAATTTCCTGACCAACACTGCAGGTGCCTGTATCTCTCAGGCCTGGTTGACGCCAGGATATATTATGAAAGGAAGCGTAGAGTACAGCCCTGTCATGTAGTCTCAGGACCGAAATAGAAATCCGTAGCATCATCTTAATCATCCTCATTCTCATTGATCAGCATTAAAAAATTTTTTTTTAAATGTCTCAAGTTCTGTGGCCCGTCATGCCTTGCTCTCATGGTGACCTCAATTTCGATGTCCTCTCCACGTCTGTGGCCTTGGTGTGGTTCCGTCGGGGTCACCGGTATCGGCGTGTCCATGGGGGCTGTCGTTGGACGGACGTGGTGGTGTCCCTCCGGAGGGGGCGAGAGCTCACTCACGCCGGCTCCGCGATTTAAGCAATTATTGTCGTCAGTAGGGGGCTTAGTAGTAGGTGGTTGTCCTGCGTATGTTGGATCAGAACATGCGCCACTGAACACCACCGACGTGACTCGGCAGCAGTGCAGTGTCTCCTCCGGTGGGTTGCTTCTTGACGACTTGACATTGACTGCTTCCTGTGGATTGCCGGTGCCGGGGCAGCGGCGGGGCCGACCAGGCTGTGGCTGTGGACGGGGTATCGGAAGTGACCGGCATGGGTGCACTGCCTCTGAGGTGGCGCAGAGGTTGGGACAGAAAAAAAAAAAAACACTGCAGGTGTCTGTATTTCTCGGGCCTGCTTAACGCCGGGGGATATTATGAAAGGAAGCGTAGAATACAGCCCTGCCACGCAATCTCAGACCGAAATGGAAAATCTGTAGCATCATCTTAATTATCCTTATTCTCATCCATCGGCATGTTTAAAAAAAAAAAAAGTCTCAAATTCTGTGGCCCTTCATGCCCTGCTTTCATGGTGACCTCAGTTTCGAAGTCTTCTCCATGTCTGTGGGCTTGGTTTAGTTCCGTCGGGGTCACCGGTATCGGTGAGTCCATAGGGGCTGTCGTTGGAAGGACGTGGTGGCGCCCTCCGGAGGGAGAGCTCACTCACGCCGGCTATGCGACTAAGCAATTATTGTAGTCAGTAGGGGGCCTTAGTAGGTGGTGTCCTGCATATGTTGGATACAAAACATGCGCCACTGAACACCACCGAAGTAATTCGACAGCAGTGCAGTGTCTCCTCTGGTGGGTTGCCTCTTGACGACTTGACACATTGACTGCTCCCTGTGGATTGCGATTGCCAGGGCTGCGGTGGGACCTGACTGACTGGGCTGTGGCTGTGACAGGGTGTCGGAATGAGCGGCGTGGGGGCAATGCCACTGAGGTGGCACAGAAGATAGGACAGCAAAAAAACAAAAAAGAAAAAAAAAAAAAAACTATGAGCACTGGTATTATACTCTGAATAGCAAAAGACGAGGCACATCAGCCGCCATCACATGGCATCATCAGTGACTTGGTACAAACGTGACAGGTCATCAGTGACTTGGTACAAAACGTGACAGGTCATCAGTGACTTGGTACAACGTGACAGGTCATCAGTGACGTGGTACAACGTGACAGGTCATCAGTGACTTGGTACAACGTGACAGGTCATCAGTGACGTGGTACAACGTGACAGGTCATCAGTGACTTGGTACAACGTGACAGGTCATCAGTGACTTGGTACAACGTGACAGGTCATCAGTGACGTGGTACAACGTGACAGGTCATCAGTGACTTGGTACAACGTGACAGGTCATCAGGACGTGGGTACAACGTGACAGGTCTCCTCAGTGACTTGGTACAACGTGACAGGTCATCAGTGACGTGGTACAAACGTGACAGGTCATCAGTGACGTGGTACAAACGTGACAGGTCATCAGTGACTTGGTACAACGTGACAGGTCATCAGTGACTTGGTTACAACGTGACAGGTCATCAGTGACGTGGTACAACGTGACAGGTCATCAGTGACTTGGTACAACTTGGTATCCCAGTGACGTGGTACAACGTGACAGGTCATCAGTGACTTGGTACAACGTGACCGGTCATCAGTTACTTGGTACAACGTGATAGGTTCATCAGTGACTTGGTACAACGTGACAGGTCATCAGTGACGTGGTACAACGTGATAGGTCATCAGTGACTTGGTACAACGTGACAGGACATCAGTGACGTGGTACAACGTGACAGGTCATCAGTGACTTGGTACAACGTGACAGGTCATCAGTGACTTGGTACAAACGTGACAGGTCATCAGTGACTTGGTACAACGTGACAGGTCATCAGTGACGTGGTACAACGTGATAGGTCATCAGTGACTTGGTACAACGTGACAGGACATCAGTGACGTGGTACAACGTGACAGGTCATCAGTGACGTGGTGCAACGTGACTGGGTGCTAGGTTGTCAACAGCGACGTTCTTAGTGCGAGAGATAGTTCCGTCTTGCATGTTCATCTTGTTTTGGTCATCTTTCCATTAGTTATCATCAATGTGATGGTGATGATGATAATGACGACGATAATAATGAAGATGAGAGATGATGATGATGATGATGATGATGTTGATGATGATGATGATGATGATGATGATGATGGTGATGATGATGATGATGATGGTTGATGGGTGATGGTGACGATGATGATGATGATGATGATGATGATGATGATGGTGATGGTGACGATGATGATGATGATGATGATGATGATGATGATGAGATGACGATGATGATGATGAAGAGTGTTGTTGATGCTATCGTTGTTTATTTTCTCTGTTCACCCAGTGAGCAGTCCAGTGGTGGGCCCTGTGACCAACGTGTTGTCCTTGATGGGGAAGTACGGTGTGTCTGGCTCCTTCTGCAACTCTTCATCTTCTGCCCGAGATGTAACCCACCAACCTGAGGTCACCACACCCGGGGTGGATTTTCTCTCTCTCTCTCTCTCATCTCTCCATCTCTCTCTCTCTCTCTCCTCTCTCTCTCTCTCTCTCCCTTCCAGCGCCCTCTTATCTTCTGCCCAGAGAGATGTTACCCGACCAACCTGAGGTCACCACACCCGGGTGGATTCTCTCTTCTCTCTCTCTCTCTCTCTCTCTCTCTCTACTTCTCTCTCTCTTCTCGCGCTCTCTCTCTCTCCCCGCCGCCCCTCCCCCCACCTGCATCCAAGCTGCTTGAAAGTTGCCCATTGCTTCGTTCAAGTGTTGAGGTTCGTTGTCTGTCATGTGTTCTAAACACAGTGAGTGAGTCCATCAGAAATTGATGGGATAGCCTGCAACTGTG
>JADBJO010004363.1:196209-201252 GCA_016801955.1 Conus betulinus | reverse complement strand
AGTGGTAGCAGCGGCAGCGGTAGTAGTAGTAAGCAGCAGCAGGGAACAGCATCAGTAGTAGTAGCACTAGCAGTAGTAGCAAAACAGCAGCAGCAGTAGTAGGGAGTGGTAGTCTTAATAGCAGGAATAGTAGTAGCAGCAGCAGTAGTAGTTATAATAGTGGTAGCGGCAGCGGCACAGTAGTAGTACTAGCTGTAGAAGCACCAGCAGCAGAAGTAGTAATAGTGGCAGCAGCAGCAGAAGTAGTAATAGTGGCAGCAGCAGCAGTAGTAGTATTAGTGGTAGCAGCAGCAGTAGTGGTAATTGTGGCAGCAGCAGCACAGTAGTAGTAGTAGCAACAGAAGCAATGGGCAGCAGCACCAGCAGCAGTAGTAGTAATAGAGTTGGTAGCAGCAGCAGAAGCAGCACAGTAGTAGTAGTAGCAGCAGCAGCAATAGCAGCAGCAGCAGCAGTATAGTAATAGTAGTGGCAGCAAGCAGCAGCAGCAGCAGCAGCAGCAGTAGCAGCAGCAGCAGCAGCAGCAGCACAGTAGTAGTAGTAACAACAGAAGCAATCGCAGCAGCAGCCAGCAGTAGTAGTGATAGTGGCAACAGCAGCAGCAATACATTAGCAGTAGTAGCGGCAGATGCAAGAGCAGCACAGCAGCAGTAGTAATAGTGGTAGCAGCAGCAGCAGCAGCAACAGTAGTAATAGTGATAGCAGCAGCAGCAGCAGCAGTAGTAACAGTAGCAGCAGTAGCAGATGCAGTAGAAGTGATGGTAGAAGCAACAGTAATAAGTATCAGTAGTAGTACAGTATTGGTTGTGATAATGGTGATGGTAGTGTAGTAATCACAGCAGCAGCAGCAGCAGCAGCAGCAGCAGCAATAAGACTAGCAGCAGCGATGATCGTGATAACAGCAAGAGCAGCAGCAGCAACTGTAGAAGCAGGAATTTTGAAATGCTGAAAAACAAAAGTTTACAAGAGAAAGAAAGAAAGCAAGAAAGGTTGTCTTAGTGCGTGCTAATTTCGCCCAGAAGAGGGGCTTTCCTGTCAAAATGGCCACTACACTTAACATTCTTTCCATAAATGTTAACATTCTCAAGAAAAAGAAATGCATTTGCAAATATTATTCGATAAATGCGACTGGAAGTATGTGTGGTGAATGTCTCTGTGTGTGTGTGTGTGTGTGTGTGTGTGTGTGTGTGTGGTGTGTGTGTGTGTGTGTGTGTGTGTAAAATGGTGATTAAGTTGTGTAGATAGCTTGATCTGTCGATAGATAAATAGATAGGTAGATATATAGGTGGGCAGACAGATAATTAGATAGACAGATAGATAAATGTGTAAATGTGTGCTTGAGTGTGTGTGTGTGTGTGCGCGCGTGCCTGCGTACGTGCATGCGTGGGTGCTTGTGTGTGTGTGTGTGGTGTGTGTGTGTGTGTGTGTGTGTGTGTGTGTGTGTGTGTGTGTGTGTGTGTGTGTGTGTGTGTGATGTTTATCATGATGATGATGATGATGATGATGATGATCATAATGATAATGGTGATGATGATGATGATGATGATGATGATGATGTGATGATGATGATGGTTGTTATCATTATTGTTGCCATCATCATTATCATTATTATTATTTTTATTATTATTATTATTATTGTCATTATCGCCTTCATCATCATCATCATCATCATCATCATCATCATCATCGTCACCAAAAATCGGCTATTGGTTTAAGTGCACGTTCTGTAGGTCTTACTCATTGCACTTGACAAGATTCTACCATCACAAAGTCGATTTCAAATCCTTCTTACACATATCCTTCATATCTATAGCTGGCCTAAAAAGACAACACACAAACAGTTTCAAACTCTGTCCATGTGTACTCAATCAACACAGAATCATGGAAAGATAAAAACAGACCACTTACTTCGCAAAAACACGTATCTTTATGCCGTGTTTGAAACGTGGTAGTGGACGTGTCTGAATGTGAGACCACGGGGGGGTGGGGGGGGGGGGGGTGGGGGGGGGGGGGGGGGGGGCGGCATAGCTCAGTGGTAGAGCGCCGGACTCGTAATCCAAGGGTAGCGGGTTCAAATTTCCGCCGGGCCGTTTCGGGTACAGGGGGATCTTTCCCTCGGAGTTAACATTGGTTCTGACTCCATTCCCCATACAGTCCTTCGCATGAGACTATAAACCGAGGTTTCCGTGTGTGAAACGCACGCATAACATCTTGCACACACGTAAAAAATCCCATCACCAGTTTTCGGAAGAGAAGGCCAGTTTGGCCGTTGGTATGGATGACACGTTACACATAGCATGCACCTTCCCCGAAGCTGCCTTAATGGCGGGTTAAAAAAAAAAAAAAAAAAAAAAACGGTCATGCACACACAAAACTCCACTTCCTTTGTTGGGTAGATGGGATTAATACCTGTCTGTCTATACAGTGAGTGTCCGCAGGAGTATCAGCCTGCGCACGCAGAGGAAGAAGTTTACTTGTTGCAGTTGCTGTCAGCCATACTCCATCTTCGGGGAAGGTGCATGCTATATGTAACGTGTCATCCATACCAACGGCCAAACTGGCCTTCTCTTCCGAAAGTTGGTGGTGAGATTTTACGTGGTGTGTGTGTGTGTGTGTGTGTGTGTGTGTGTGTGTGTGTGTGTGTGTGTGTGTGTGTGTGTGTGTGTGCAAGATGTTATGCGTGCGTTCACACTCGGAACCTCGGTTTATAGTCTCATTCGGACTGTATGGGAAATGGAGTCCGAAACCAATGCTCACTCCAGGGAACCGCCCCCCCCCCCCACCCCCCCCCCCCCCACCCCCACCCCTTTGTACCGAAACGGTCCGGCGGAGATTCGAACCCGCAACCCCAGGATCACTTCAGAGCTGAAGAACAGGGAAGACAAGCCCTGCCTCCCAACAGAAATACAGTATCAGAAGCGCAACGCAACGAAGCAAACCATTCTCAGCGCTGTCAATAGAGAAAACAATAACACCCAGACTAACACAAACAAATGAAAGAAAGAAAAAAAAAAGGCAATAATGCAAACCCTTCACATGGCTGTCCACGGTAAAAAAAAAAAAAAAAAAACAACAACCAAACCAAAAATAAAAAAGAAAAGAAAGAAAAGAAAAAGACAAGGGGGGGGGGGGGGGGGGGGGGGGGGGGTAACAATGATACAAATCATTCACAGAGCGGTCAGTAGTAAAACAATGATTCTACTAAACCCAAAATACAAATAGAAATAAAGAAAAAAAAATAATACAAACCATTCACAGAGATGTCAACAGGGAAGAGAATACTACCAAACAAACGAACACACGAAAAGAAAGAGAAAAGAAAAACAAGGAGAGAAGAAAGAAGAAAAAAGAAAAAAAAAAAAAAAAAAAAAAAAAAAAACCCTCTCCATCAGCGCTCATCAGCCACACGGAAACAAAGTCCGCTAATCATACACCCGGCAACCCCTCCACCTCCTCCCCCCCACCACCTACCACACCAACCCCCATCCTCCACCCCACCCCCTACCCCACCCCCACCCCCCACCAGACAGCTGCTGAAGTACAAAGAAACCACCCGGACCTAGAGAGTCCCTCCTCCTCCATCAAACTCCCCTTCTATGTCTTCGTCCCCCCCCCCCCCCCCCCCCACCCCCACCTCCCACTGCCATCCACCTCCCTCCCCACCCCCCCCCCCACCCCTTCTTTCCACCAGGTCTTGTCATTTGGGGGGGGGGGGGGGGGGGGGGGGGTCGGGGAATGGGGGGACTGCTGACGTCACACGGGTCGTTGCAGGTGGTGGAGACTTGACCACCGCTCCCCCTGTGACCTCTCCATCCTCTCCCCCCCCCCCCCCCCCCCCCCTTTCTGACTCACCCTCCTCTCTCTCTCTCTCTCCCCCTCTCTCTCCCCTTTTTCTTTCTCTCTCTCTCTCTCTCTCTCTCTCTCTCTCTCTCTCTCTCTCTCCTCCCCCTCTCTCTCTCTCTCTCTCTTCCTCTCGTCCACGCTCTGTGATGATCTTTGACCCATCCTCCAGTTCACCTTTGTCTTGAAGAGTTCAAGCCGTGAGCAGATAACCCCACCTGTGATTGATGTCCCTTTACCACTCTCATTTTCTTCCTCTCGAAGAATCCATGCAGTAGTAAACAGATGACTCCACCTTTTGACTGTTTTCTTTTTTTTTTTTTTTTTTTTTTCTTTTTTTTTTTTACCACTCTCCTTTTCTTTTTATTCTCTTCCTCCATCCTGCCCTCCCTCCCTCTTCTGCTGGTTCTTCTTCTTCTTCTTCTTCTTCTTCTTCTAAATTGGAGAGTGAGTATTTGGAATCGGCATCAAAAGGATTGCCAGTCGTTCGCCCCCCCCCCCCCTCCCTCCCCACACCTACCCTGGCACTTCCGCGTCCGTGTATTCCGCCCTATCATCCCCATTCTGCACATACATATTTAGATGCACTAACGAAAATATAATTAAATAATGATAAGAAAAGAAAAAGAAACACCCGAAGGTGCTGGGGAGGACCCAGAGAAGCACTCTGTCTTCACCTGCCTTTAGAGCAGTCCTGTACCACCCCTGGAGGCCTGCGTTGTGTTGACGATGGGTACAGGCACGCGCAGGACACTCCATTAAGATATCAAAGGACATAACTGCTCCTGAACAGAGGTAATCAGACTACAGGATGCAACTCATAACAGCCTTAAAGTAGCATCCCCATAGGGTGTACCAGCCCGTATTTCATGACTGCGGAGCCCACCGGCGAAAAAAACACCACCCTCCAGCTGTCGAGCACACTCCACAGACCCAACCACCCCTGTCCACGGACGATGAAGACAGTGCCACTCCAGACACAGCCAAGCTTTCGCCATACGGTCTTATGTGCCCTCAAGAGAGAATCCAAAGTTGTAGTCTTTCCCACTGTCAACAGGACTTTCCCTGTGGTCAGTGGGTCTTTCCTCACCGTCACTGGACCTTTCTCCAGGGTCAGCCTACTTAAGGCCAAGAAGAAAAAGAAACACCCGAAGGTGCTGGGGAGGACCCAGAGAAGCACTCTGTCTTCACGTGCCTTTAGAGCAG
>JADBJO010004363.1:186209-191209 GCA_016801955.1 Conus betulinus | reverse complement strand
ACTCACAGTTTATCTTCCCGAAAACGTCACAACCAAACATGCGTCATAATGTATTTGACGTCACAATCAAACAATCGTCAAAATGTATTTGTTGGACATGTCAAGAGGTATTCCATAAAGAAGAAAAACCGTTTTGGGCCGTTAAACCATTGGTAACGCGGCTATTCTGGTAAAAGAAAACATCGGGCATCATCCGTGACCCGTAATGAACATACCTACACATTTTCAGAAAGATCGGCCCACAAGTTTTGTCTGGAGCGAGTGGAACACATTTTGACCACGGACAGACAGACAGACACACAGACAGCATTTCTTCGTTCCCATTGTAAAGTACTCCCTGTTGTATAAGAACTGGGGAGCACAGAAAGAAATGCCGCAGTCTAAATTCGAATTGCACAATACACTTGAAATCGTTCAGATGGATTTTTACAGTAATCATCAGCTTATGCTGTTGTTTCTTTCTCTCTTTGTTCTTTGTTTATATCTCTTTCTCTTTTCTTTTTTTTTTTTTTTTTCTCTAGACTACTAGGTGTTCCAAGGTGACAGTCCTGAAGAAGTCCATTAAAGACGAAAGTTTGGCAGAGAACAACTGATGGCTTTTTGTTGTTGTTGTCGGGATCAAGTGTTTTCCTTTTTTTTTTCTTTGTTTTTTTCTCTCTTTTTTTTTTCTTTTTTTTTTAAAGGATTCGCGTGATTTCATGACGCAAAACACGCCCTGGCTGAGATTCCGACAATGACATCACAATAAGGCTAATAGCAGTTGCCTGAACCTTAGGTTCCATAAGGAATATCCCATTCACTTTAAAAAAAAAAAAAAAGAAAGAAAGAAAGAAAGAGTTCTTCTCCTTCTTATAATCCACGATATACTACGTATTCTACCCGGACCAGAACACTCGCAGCGATGACGTCAGTCTTAAAAACACGAACACCATGACGTAGTCCGCGCGTGTTGACAAGTAAACACTGCATCCGCCTCATTGTCAACACGTTGGGTGGAAGCCCACCTTTCACAAACAAACCCGTCCTTTGGTTGTACCGGCCCCAGATGACAAGACATCAGGCAGCTAACTCGTCAAGCAACAATTTTCTGCTTCATGTGCGCGACAAAATGGGCACAGAACTGTCCCGACTAGGGGAGCGATGAAGAGAGACACAGTTGGCGCCAGGGCGAAACGCTAGAGATGCGGCGCAGAGATCCACTGAACCGTGACGCTTTATTATATTTCCGGCTGAGAGAATTCAACGGAGCGTGGATGACTACAAGAGAGGGTGCGAAGGGAGTCGGAATGAACAGATCGTGCATGGCAGAAATGCAGATTTTTAAAAGAAAATGAAAGGAGTGGATAAAATCATAATAGCATCATGCTAAACGTCCCGGTGGTGAAAGAGAATCCCCCCCCCCCCCCCCCCCACCCACCCACCCCCATCCTCCCCGTTTAATATGGTGACGTCAATACTGAACCAGTAATGTGAATTGTTTGAATGAATGGTGGGTTTTTGTTTTGTTTTGTTTTGTTTTTTGTTTTTGTTTTTTTTTTGTGACAGGTCTGAGATAACAATCTTCATACTCTGCCCCTTCACAAATGCTGAAGATGGCCGATATTACGCTTATCTGCCGAGGGACAGTTAATCAACATGATATCAGTCATGCTGAGTATAGAGTTAAGACCAGATTGAACAAAAGTTTATTTTCATGTTGTGTGTATATAAACGTACGTGTGTGTGTGTGTGTGTGTGTGTGTGTGTGTGTGTGTGTGTGTCTGTGTGTCTGTGAATGCATGGGCGTCCGCTTTCAAAATGGTGTGTATGTGTGTGTGTGTGTGTGTGTGTGTGTGTGTGTGTGTGTGTGTGTGTGTGTGTGTGTGTGCGTGCGTGTGTGTGTGTGTGTGTGTGTGTGCGTGTGTGTGTGTGTTGCGGGGACGCGCATGTGCATGTGTGAATCGCCAACTGAGAATGATTGATTATTAGTTTAAGATGGAATCGTATTTTATAACGCAAAATGTGTCGTTCATCGTCCATGCTGCCCCCAGACAGGTCGAAGGATTACATACTGTAGTTTCGTGATTGTGAATTATGACGCCTGTACTGTTATGATCATCACTATCACCATTGACATCACTATCATCATCATTATCATTGTCACCATCATCTTCGCCGTCGTCGTCGTCGTCGTCGTCATTATCATAATTATTTCTGCAAGCAACAAAGTAATCTTCTGCCAAGAAATTGTCACGTGATTCCAGTGTGCCCCCCCCCCCCCCCCCCCCCCCCCCCTCACGCACGCACACACACACACACACACATTTTTTTCGATGACTGCAAATTATTGACCAACAATGTTATGACCTGATGACAAGGATCACAAAAACTGAAATTCCACCACAGGCTAACATGACAAAACCCTCGGAGCTCATGTTTATTGGGCTGCTTCCAACCTGTACTTGCCCAGTATATCCTGTTGTGTTTTTTCTCTTCGGAGACAGAAAAATTTAATCAGACTCTGATACACACTGTGCTTTTTCGTTCTGCTACTAATGTTTATGTTGCAAGATGTGACAACGCTGGGAATAGTTTAGTTTAGTTGGATGTCTGAACTTGATCATCTGTGCCCCACGAAACCTCTGGTTTTCATGTGGCAATAAAATATGTTCTTGTTCTTGTTCTTCACACACACACACACACACACACACACACACACACACACACACACAAATGCACACCCAACCCTGTCCTGCCTCGCAATAAACCCACCCCCCTCCCCTTCCCTTTCACCCCGAACTGTCCCCCCCTCACCCCCCTCCCCTCTTTTTTTTCCACGCGTAGTGTCCCCTCCATTTCCCTCCTATCCTTCCCCAATCTTTCCCACTCATCCCCCCCCCCCCCACCCCCTCTTTCCCCTCCTTCACTCTTCCCCTTTACCCCCGGATCTCGATCGGCGCTGAAATTAATCAGATGTGCCTGTGCAAGTTGATTACCGAAGTCAGAGACTTTGGGACAGCGGGAAGGGGCGAAGAGAGGGGGATAGTAAGGGGGAGGAGGAGAGTAGGAGCGGTGCGGAGTTGGGGGGGGGGGGGGGGGGGAGGAAGGCGGAGAGGCGGATGCATGAAGTTTCTCTCGCGCGAAAAGGCTGCACACCCAAAATGAGTGCGCCAAGGCCTTGCGTAAGGTGTCGAGTATTTACGGACGGGCACAATTGGAGAAGTTATAGTTTCAAAAGTGAGGCGAGTGAGGGCGGGAATTGAAACATACACATTTTGGGGGGCCGGAATAGCTCAGTGGTAGAGCGCCGGACTCGTAATCTTGGGGTTGCGGGTTCGAATCTCCGGCGGGCACAGGGGGATTTTTCCCTCAGAGTTAACATTGGTTCGGACTCCATTTCCCATACAGTCCTTCGAATGAGACTATGAACCGAGGTTCCGTGTGTGAACGTACGCATGGCATCTTGCACACACGTAAAAATCCCATCACCAACTTTCGGAAGAGAAGGCCAGTCTGGCCGTTGGTATGGATGACACGTTACACATAGCATGCACCTTGCCCGAAGTTGGAGTATGGCTGCCTTAATGGCGGGATTTTAAAAAAAAAGGTCATACAAACAAAACTCCATTCCCTTTGTTGGGCAGCTGGGATTAATCCTTGCCTTTCTATGCAGGGGGTGTCCCGCAGGAGTATCAGCCTGCGTACGCAGAAGAAAGAAGAAGAAGAAGAGAAGAACAAATTTTAAGAAGAATTGTTAGTGATTCCACAAGACGCTATGGACAAACAGATAACAAAACAATGTCTCGGGGGAAAACAAATTGTTAGTGATTGCGCAGGACAGTATGGACAGATTACAAGACAATGTCTTGTAATCTGTTGGTTTTTTTTTTCCATATTGTCTTGCAGAATCACTAACAATTCTATTTTTCAAATTTGTTTTGAGAATTTTCATTACGTCTCATTTCTCCTTCTTTTCTTTCATACGCCATGATGGCCTCAAAGAACATGACCAGGTGGTTCCAAGCAGACAGATTAAAATGAAATGCATGGGACTATTTGGGGGGTAAACCGCCTGGCGCAACGATCGTCGGGTCACGGGTGAGTGAGAAGTCCTGAGATGTGACTTCAGGTAAGGGGGTAGCTCATGTATTTTGAGATTGTGAATAATTTCCTCAGGGGAAATCCTTGAAAACAAAGTGAAATGTTTGGTGGGGGGGGTTGTTGTTCACTTGATCTCTTATCAGGTTCAGATCCATTTTTGGCTCAAATTTATGCTACATCTCAAAGCGCTTGCATGGATTATAACAGCGATATAGAGCAAAATCTTAATGGCGGCGTGTGACCTCACCACAGACTGATCCTCGAATTGACAGTTAGTGCAGAGCAAATCAGTCAGCACCCTCTTTTTAACGCATTACGTGATTATCCCCCCCCCCCCCCCCTCTCTCTCTCTCTCTCTCTCTCTCTCCTCTCTCCTCTCTCTCTCTCTCTCTCTCTCTCTCATCTCTCTCTAACCCGACTGACCGCATTGAGCCGTAGCGAGGCCCGAAGTCGGCGGTTTGTTCGGTGAAGTCCGCCAAATGGTCTTGTCACTTTCGCTCAATCAAGCCTGCCCCACCACCATTTTCAACCCCGACCAGCCAAATCCGCCGCCGATTTCTTCGGAATTAGTCTGAAAGTGTAGTGTTTTTCTCTCTCTCTCTTCTTTTCCACATCACTCTCTCAATCTCTCTCTGCCTCTGTCTCTCTCCTCCCCCTCCTCTCTGTCTCTCTGTCTCTGTCTCTCTCTCTCTCTCTCTCTCTCTCTCTCTCTCTCTTTTTTTTTGTTTTAAAGCCTCTAGATATATAACACTATGTCCTCTTTAAAATTGTTTGATTCGCGTTTTGTTTTGCAATGTAATAAATGTGATTGTGTGTAAATGTCGTGTTACAAGTTTACACACCCTTTGTTAAGGATCATAGCCTGTTATACGAATAAATCTCTCTCTCTCTCTCTCTCTCTCTCTCTCTCTCTCTCTCTC
>JADBJO010004363.1:168709-173709 GCA_016801955.1 Conus betulinus | reverse complement strand
GAATGGTCAACGGATGTCCACTCTCTCCACTGTGGACGGTCTCGCTTAGATTGTCGTCAGAGGATGAAAAAAAAATAAACCTGTTGTGTGATCCATTGTAGCGAGAGTTAAAAGAAAAGCATAGAAACCTCTCGAACAAATAAGGGTGAGTGTGCGTTAAAGGCAGGAATGGTTTAAAAGAAAAAAAAAAAGTCAGCATAGACAGCAGTTAAGAAAGAGAAGAATACGAACAACAAACAAAATGAAGTAGAGTGAAAATGAGAGACAGAAAAAGAGAAAATTGGTGGCACAGAATTCTAGTGGGAGTAAGTAGGATTTTTCTGAAAGACCCCCGCCCCCGACATTTGCCCAGTGGTAAAAGAGAGAAAGGATTGACAAGAAGGGATCTAAGTACAACAGGGTAACTTTTGCCGCTTGAATTGTAAAGACAACATGAAAGAAAACAAAGACTATCACAACAGCAACACAACAGCAACAAAACAACAACAATAACAACAACAATAATAATAACAAAATAACAACAACAAAACAACAACAATAAACAATAATAATAATAGTAATAATAATAAGCATGCGAACGTCCAACGATAATGGCACACACAGAGAATGCATGGTATGAAAGAGTCCTTACAGAGAGGAAAAAAAAAGAGTCAATGAGAGTAGAGGAAATTCAGGAGGATGGAGGCCCCGCTTTGGAAAAAAAAAAAAAAAAAAAAAAGACAAAGGGAAAGGGAAAAAAAAAGGGGGAAAAAATGGGAAAAAAAAAACAGTGTAAAAAAATTGTAGGTAGGAGGACCCACAAAAAAAAAAAAAAAAAAAAAAAAAAACAACAACAACAACAGCAACAAGAAGAAAAAGAAAAAAAAACAACAACAACAACAGCAATAATAACTGCAACAACAACAAAACAACAACAACACGAATCAAGAAAAAAGAAAAAAAAAAAAAAAAAAAAAAGAAAAAAGAAAAGACGAAACTTATACATCCCAACTCGGTCTCTCATCAAACGTCCAACCAAGAGGTTCCAACTCTGTCCCTTGGGCGTCAAAACAGGAAGAGAGCGTTCATTCGGAACTGGGGGCACACAAACGTGCTTTTTTTTTCTTTTTTTTTTTTTTAGTCATAAAGGTATGAACAGCGGAAGATGGGGGTGGGGGCGGACGGGAGAGGGTATATGAGGCGGAAAGGAGGAGGAGGGCGAGGTGGGGGGGGAGGGGGGGGGAGGAAGAGGACCCTAGCGGGGGTCGGGGGGGGGGGGGGGGGGGGAGGGCAGGGCAGGGGGGGTCAGACTGTGGCCCCTGTGGGAAGCTTGCTGGTCAAGGGGTCAGAGGTTATGGGGAGGTCCAATAATGTTACATGCAAGTTTTTGATGGATCAGACCAGGGTCGTCCGTCTGTCTGTCTGTCTGTCTGTCTGTGTGTTTGTTGGACAGCGGTCACTGATGATTGGTTTCGTGTTTCCCGTCGCCGAAAGAGGGAACCAGCCACCAGGATGGACAAAGACAAGACTCACGAACTGCCGCACGCTGACAGGACAGAGAGAGAGAGAGAGAGAGAGAGAGGAGAGAGAGAGAGAGAGAGAGAGAGAGAGAGAGAGAGAGAGAGAGAGAGAGAGAGAGAGAGAGAGAGAGAGAGAGAGAGAGACGAGAGATGGAAGGAGTAGGAAATGGAGGAAAGAGACCGAAGGGAGGGTGGGTGGGGGGGGGGGGGAGGGAGGTGGAAGAGGGGGAGATGGAAGGGGAGGAGGTAGAAGGGGGAGGGGGAGGGAGGTGGTGCGTAAGGAGAGAAGGGGGACGGGGACATGGGAACACCTTTTCTCTCTCTCTTCCCACATCGCTTCTGTTCTAACCCCATTAAAGTACAGGAATGTGGAGGAACACACACACACACACACACACACACACACACCACACACACACACACACACACACACACACACACACACACACACACACACACACACACACACACACACCACGCATACACACACAAACACACACACACACACACACACACACACACACACACACACACACACACACACACACACTCACACGCACACTCCCCCCCCCCCCCCCCCACCACCACCACCACCACATACACACACACAAGAAGAAGAAGAAGAAAGGGCGCATGAGATTACTGTGTATGTTCGTGCAAGTGTATAGGTGCGTGCGCTTTTTGTGTTTGCATGCATGCATGCATGCATGTGTGTGTGTGTGTGTGTGGTGTGTGTGTGTGTGTGTGTGTGTGTGTGTGTGTGTGTGTGTGTCTGTGTGCATGCATGCAAGCACACTTCTGTATCTGTGTGTGGGCGTAAGTTTATCCTTCAGTCAATCAACTCCTCAATCTATCCCTCAATTAGGCAATCGACTACTCAATCTATCCCTTCTGTATCTGTGTGTGGGCGTAAGTTTATCCTTCAAAAACAGTCAATCAACTCGTCAATCTTTCCCTCAATTAGACAATCAACTACTCAATCTATCCCTTCTGTATCTGTGTGTGGGCGTAAGTTTATCCTTCAAACGGTCAATCAACTCCTCAATCTATCCCTCAACCAGTCAATCATCTCCTCAATTTATCCTTCAAACAAGTCAATCAACTCCTCAATCTAATCTTCAACTAGCCAGTCAACCACCGAGTCCACTGACCCACGAGTTTGAATCGGTTTTGAGGAAGGCAGGCTTCAGTGTGGTTTGTGACCTGAAATTCCGCCTGACCGACCTCCACACACAATGGAGTATCGATCCACTTTCCACACACAACGGAGTATCCGCTGCCACACACAACTGATTATCCTATGGACTCCAAACGAGAGACCGCAACGACACAAATTTTGGATGTGTTTCTGATGGTCTTGCTCAATTTTTTTTTTTTTTTTTTACTAACACCGCAGGTGTCTGTATCTCACGGGCCTGGTTGACGCTAAGGATATATTACATACAACAACAGCCCTGTCATGTAGTCTCTTACCAGAATGGAAATCCAAAGCATCAACTTCATCATCCGGATCCTGACCGATCAGCGAAGGAACAGTCTATACTGTTCATGCCCTGTTCTCGTGCTGACCTTAGTTTTAACTTCTTCTTACTCGTCTATGCCCTCGGTGAGTTCGTGCAAAAGTCATTGATGTGGGCAACCATTGGGGACCGTCGCTGGACCAACCTACAACAGCGACCCCTCCCGAGCGAGACCCCCACTCACGCTTGCCCCTGCGACCAGGCAGTTGTTGTCGTCCTGGGGGATGTTAGATTGAAACCAGGTACCACCGAACACCACTGAAGTAAGTCTGAGGCACAGCAGTGTCTCCTCTGGTGAGTTGCCTCATGAATTGTTGTTGTTAACCGCTCCTTGTGAGAAGCCCCGGCGCTGATGCTGCAGCAGGACAAACGAGGGGTGTGGCTGTGAACGGACAGCCTGAGTGAATGACATCGAAACGATGTCACAGATGTGACACAGAAGATGAGGCAAAAAAAAAAAAAAAAAAAGAAAAAAAAAAAAAAAAAAAAAAAAAAAAAAAAAAAGACTGAGCTGCGTTTCTTCACCTCGGGATGTTCCTAGATGTATCGCTGCGAGATGATGACAAGCGAGACGATCCAAAGAAACAAGAAGGGAACTGGGGCTAGGCGGCAGCTGATCTGATAGGGGCCTTTCCCCAGCAACAAACCTGGTTTCTGACTGGATCGGTCAGGTTTCGATGAAATTAGCAGGTGCGTGATAATAGCGACGGCAGACAGCTGAGGCGGGTGTCATTGCCGCGAGAAATCGCCGCGATTGACTTAGCTGGTGCTCGCGGCCAGGAAAGGGGGCGACGAGAGGAACAAAGAGCGCCAAACAAATTCAAAGTGAAAATCTGATTTCTTCTCCCAGCTCTTCTGGTGGCTGGAGGGCAAACCTTGCGATCGTTCCGTGCACCAATCACAAGACGTCACTACTTTGCGTGCACCAATCACGGGACGTCACTACATTTCGGGCAACAATCACAGGACGTCACGACTTTTCGTGCACCAATCACGGGACGTTACTTCTTTTCGTGTACCAATCACAGGACGTCACTACATTTCGTGCAACAATCACAGGACATCACTACTTTTCGTGTACCCAATCACAGGACGTCACTACATTTCGTGCAACAATCACAGGGCGTCACGACTTTTCGTGCACCAATCATATGACGTCACGACTTTTCGTGCTCCAATCGTAGGACTTCACACTCGTTTTCGTGCACCGATCATAGGGACGTGACTACTTTCTGTGCACCGATCACGGGACGTCAGTACTTTTTTTCGTGCCTAATCACAGGACGTCACCACTTTTCGTGCACCGATCACTGGACTGTTTACAAGCACTGGCCATTTTCTCTCACACGTGAGAGAGCCCAGCTAGAGAAAACTAACGATCTCTGGGCTATTAGTACTCGCCTTGTTCGCTGCTAGGCTGCGCTGTATGAAACGTATCATTCGCCAAACTGGCAAAGAATTCCGAGCATCATGGTCTCAGTAAAAACGCGTCGCTCACGGACACTTCTGGTTTACAACGCGATGTACGGTGCCAGATTCGTCACATTGTATCGTTGACACAGCCCCTAGCTCTTTCACAGCCGATCGACGGCCATCTTTGTCTAACATGCGGGCCAATCCCTACAGCGGCGTTAACATTATCTCTCCCCACTAGCTGGCTTTTTTTTTTGTCTCGCCGTGCCGTGGGTTGTCGCGTGAAGAATTGCCCCCACCCAAAGAGAATCTTGCAGTCTCGCGCACATGACACACAGCTCCTGGTCCCCCCCCCCCCCCCCCCCCCCCCCCCCCCCCACTGGATTGCACGTGCACTCCGGAGCAATCTTCTGATTATCCATAGCGGACAGGGCACGGAGTTCCAGACTTGTTGTTGACAACAGACAGAAGACGTTTGGAACGTGGGGGGGTAAAGTCTCGGGATTACCCTCACGATCACCGTCACGGCTGACTTGCTCCGGTGCTGCGTCACTCGTTCAGCCGATCC
>JADBJO010004363.1:158709-166209 GCA_016801955.1 Conus betulinus | reverse complement strand
AAACATCCGCTCGTTTGTTTGTTGTCGTTTGTCGGTCTTTTAGCAAGATTATGCCAAACCTACCGCACACATTGACAGAAACCTGGTGAAAAGGGTGGAATGTGGCCAACGGACGAATCCGTTACATTTTTTTTTTTAGGAGATCCACGATGCGGATACGTAGCAAATGGCGGATCTAGGATCCGGGTAAAACAAAGATTGTTACATATTTTCCGCTGAAAGATGAACACTGTCAAGTTATTCTTCATGATTTGCTCCTTGTCTGTTATAAAGTCATATATTTTCACAGAATACTGAAACTTTCTGATATACAAACGTTATTTCCAATATCATATTAAAAGAGAGAAAAAAAAAAAACACCTTCAGTTGCATCTACCGTAATTAACTTCCCCTGGTGGACGAGGCTTTCTTTCCGTTCTTGAACTAACTTGCTGATAAGGCTTTTTTTTTTTTTTTTTTTTTTTTTTTTTTTTTTTTTTTTTTAAGGTGAAAGTAAAAGCCAACGCGCCGACCCTATTCTGTTTTCTACCACGTTACAGAGAGCACATTATTTCTGTCCGTCTGTCTGTCTTTCTTAATTTTTTTTCTCCAGTATGTAAGTGCAGATCCGATTCAAAGGGCGGATCCAGGATCCGTTGGACGTTGACGGAGGTCTGCGTTTCTCCCGAGAGCACTTCTCATTCGTCGGATCCTAATTTCATCGTTGTATATCTATGTTTGTTTGACACCCTATCATCCATGCCCACCCCCCACCCCCGCCCTCCCCTCAAACCTCCCATACTACCTCATCTCCCCTTCCTCTATCACCCCCCCCCCCCCCCCACTTCTCTTCACACATAGCCACACCCAGCTCTTCTTGTAGCGGTCCTATCCCCAAAGGAGTAGTGTACTAATAGGTCTGACAATCACCGGGTGCAGTACTATTGGACGGAGACATTGATAGATCTGATTGAACAGAGGCTGGCATGGTACTACAGGCGTGCTGAAAGCGGGAATTCCGATCATTTTCATGACCAAATCAACGGACGTTATTATTTTTGAAAGCATGGGAAACATAGCAATGGCTAAACGTAATTCAAAATGATTTCCTTTCTGTCCTCTCGCCCTTGAAAACAACATTAATTTTCTCTGTGTGTGTGTGTGTGTGTGTGTGTGTGTGTGTAAAAGATAAAGGTGCATTTAAATAGGAAGGAGCCGTATTAGAAATCAGATTGTTCAATTCAACTTCTTTTTTTCAACGCTTTTTTTTTTTTTTTAAAAAAAAGATCAAAAACATGTCGCCCCACCTGATTCACCGAATTTTGTCTGCATGCTTGCCATTGGTGAAAAGAGTCATGTTTATGGGGAAGAGTGAGAATGTTGCAGGTGCTGAGCAACCAATCAGACGCAGTTGCTCCTTTTGGGTGCTTGAGAACAAAAAAAATTATGACCGAATATAATTCTTAAAGTTTTTGTTTGTTTGTTTGTTTTTTGGTTTTGTTTGTTTGTTTTTTTTGTTCGTTTTTTACCGTTGGCCCTTTCGGCAACATTTCTCTTGTTTGTATTGGGGACCAGGCTGAACTTTAAACAGAAAGAAGCCAGATTGGAAACTAGATTGTTTTCTAACTCTGCCTCTTTGGTTTATTATTGTTGATGTGTATGTCGGGGCCCGTGATCAGTCCAGTTTTGTTAAATATAATAGATAAATAAATAAATAAATAAATCAAATAAAATTTGCGCTTAGTCCAGAGTCTTCCACACACCCCTCGTGCCAGATGAGGATATTACCTACAGTTGCTGGAAGATCTCTTCTCGCAATAACAACAATTTTTGACGCAAAAAGCCTGTTAGTGTTGGCTAAGACTTATACAACAACAACAACAACTACAACAATAACAACAACAACAACAACAACAACAACAACAAACCAAAACACAGCAACAAAAAAGGAGGGAGAAGAAGAACTCTGGCGGCTCTTTGTACCAGCTGGAGAATTTTTTTTTTCTTCTTCTGTGCATGCTGACCAAAAAACGTAATGGCTAAACATAACTGAAAAATCTTATTATGAGGCAAAAAAAAAACAACAACACAAAACCAGTCAACTGTCAATAGCAAATAAGTAGTTAACTCTTGCGATTTCGTATCCTCATCCGTACGTGTTGAGTAAGTTCATGTCAATTTGTTTTGGTATCACCGATCCATGGGAATGATTTTCGGGACCAGGTGGCGCCCTCTGGACAGGGACGTTTACTCGCGCTAGCTCGAGGGCTATGTGATTAAAAATTATCGTCCGTAGAGAAGTCGACTGGCGTCCTTCGCAGAAACGACATCATCACAGGTCGCAACTCTGAACGCCCCTAAAAATGACTCGGTAGCGAATGCAGTGTCTCCTCCGGAGGGTGTCCCTCATGAAGACCTGATAGCGTTCGCTCCCTGTGGACTGTCTGCACAGAGGCTGTGGCGGGGAAACCCCCGAATGTAGCTGTTTGTGAGGGGAGCTGTAGCAGGAGGCGTGAGAGTTACGTCCCTTGAGAGGGCAGGGTCGATGATGACACGGAAAACACAAAGTGTGACTCAGATGTGTCCTTTTCCAGCCCACACAAGGTGGCTCCGAAATCCCCCCCCCCCACCCCCCATGTCAGATCAGCAAAACGAAATTACAACTTTCGCTGCCCCCCCCCCCCCCCCCCCCCCCCCCTGTCAGGCGGCGCTGTGGTATGTTATTTATCTCCCCTGGGGCGACGACGACAAGAACGCCGTCAACCTCCTTCCCCACCCCCTCCGCCCCCCACCCTTAAGTCTCCACCAACCCTCCACCTCACCCTCACACCCTCTTCTTGATCCTGACCCGACAGCGGCTTGACACGTCGTCAGCACACACACACTGCTATTTTGGTTTTATCACGTTTGCTTTGTTTTGTTTTTAAGTCCGTCTGTTTTGGTTTGTTTTTATTTCCATTGCGTCCACGTATGCTTCCCTCTCTACATTTTCACTCCTCCTCCTCCTCTATTCCACTTCTGCTCCCTCATTGTTCTTGCCCCTTATACCCCACTCGCCATCCCCCCCCCCCCCCTCTCCACCCTCTTTCTCTCTCTCTCTCTCTCTCTCTCTCTCTCTCTCTCTCTTGTCATCCCCTTCAAGCACCTGTCCTCTTCCCCTTCAGACACACACACACACACACACACACACACACACACACACACACACACATAAATACACGCGCGCGCGCGCACGCACACGCACAGACACACACATGCACTCATGCCACACACACACACACACACACACACACACACACACACACACACACACACACACACACACACACATACACACGCGCGCGCGCGCGCGCTCTTGCTAGTGAACATTTGGTGGGGGGGGGGGGGGGGGAAGGAGGAGGGGGCGATTAAGTGAAGAAAGATAACAGACTGACATTCACACATTCATAAAGGTAAGCATATATAAGAAGAAGAAAAAAAAAAAAAAAAAAAAGAAAGTAAGAAAGAAAGAAAGAAAAAGCAGCGCATGTGAAAGGAAGCCTTGGTTTCTGCTAGCAGAGAACCTATATTCATTCTTATGCCTAGAGCATAAGATGTGAATGTCCGAAATATGTCAGAAAACGTCAATCTTCACATAACACATGTCCCTACCAATCATGTTATTTTTGTACTCTGTGTGTGTGTGTGTGGTCAGGAATAAACCCTTTCCTCGTCTCTGAACATCCTTGTAGGTGCAGGAATATGCCTGACAGCATCACCAGCCAGGTGATGGGGCAAGCAGTGCGCCAGCCACTCCATCACATTGTGACACTGTTGGCTGTCACGCTTGTCGCCCACACTGTCAAATCGTCCTTGTTACATTTCGCCTTGCCACGGGCACTCACTCTCCGGTGGAAAAAAAAAAAAAAAAAATGCACGAGAGTGGGGGGAGGGGGTGGGGGTGGGGGGTAATAGGATGCAAGGAGTGATGGGGACCGAGCAGCCCTGGCGTTATCAGAGCTTCATTATAATTATCCATCAAATCTGCCCCTGATCTGTCAGTTCACGCATCAACTGGCTCGACTGTTGCACCATGCATAACACTGTGGTGTAGAGTCAGCGGATGTTAACGAACACAAATACACTGTAGAGGCTCCATTCTTGGGGTCCCCCCCCCCCCCCCCCCCTGGGCTATTGTGATTTTTTTTACTGCTTAAGTCACTTGTTGGTCATAATTTATGATTTTAATGGTGTCACAACATGCTTCAGGCTACAGCCTCTCTCTCTCTCTCTCTCTCTCTCTCTCTCTCTCTCTTCTCTCTCTCTGTACGCATGCGTGTGTGTGTGTGTGTGGTGTGTGTGTGTGTGTGTGTGTGTGTGTGTGTGTGCGTGCGCGCGCGCGCGCGTGTGTGCGCGCATACGTGCGCGTGTGCACATGCGTGTACGCATGTGTGTATGCCAGTGTGTGTGTGTGTGTGTGTGTGTGTGTGTGTGTGTGTGTGTGTGTGTGTGTGTGTGTGTGTGCGTGTGTGTGCGTGTGTATGAGAGAAGGTGACGGGATGGATAGACTGAAGGGGACCAGCTATAGCCAGCACGCGCCGTCAGACCTTCATTATGTCCATCAACTTATCTTGCCCATCATCTCTCTCTCTCTCTCTCTCTCTCAATCTTCTGCGGCACAATTTTGTTCAAGTTGCTTGTCACGCGTGGTACCTGCTCCTAACCTGCCTGTCACGCATCAGATAGCTTTTCTGTTGCGCCCCTCATAACTCATAAACTCATAACTGTTACGAACAAAAATGAAATGTTGGGGCTCCATCCTTTGGGGCAAATTGTGAACTGTTTACCTCTAAAGTCAGTAGTCGAGTGGTAATATTTGAATGGTGTTCCGACATCCTTCAGATTAGATCGCCCACTCTCTCTCTCTCTCTCTCTCTCTCTCTCCTCTCTCTCTCTCTCTCTCTCTCTCTTTCTTCTCCTCTCTCTCTCTCTCTCTCTATCTATCTCTGTCTCTCTCTCACTCTGTGTCCTTGTATGCGCGCGCGCGTATGTATGTGTGTGTGTGTGTGTATGTGTGTGTGTGTGAGATGAGATGAGAGAGAGAGAGAGAGAGAGAGAGAGAGAGAGAGAGAGAGAGAGAGAGAGAGAGAGAGAGAGAGAGAGATTGATTCTACGGGGTATACATTCTCTTTTGCTTTTTTTTTTTTTTTTTTTTTTTTTTTTTTTTGGTTTTCAATTAAAAACCTCCACGTTTGCTATTTTACGTTGTTTGACTTGCTATTTTTCCATTCTTATTCCAGTAGCACGCTCCATAGGCAGCTATAGAAGCTGGACTGTGACTTCTTTCCATCGCTGAAGGGAACGTTGATTTATGATATAAATGCTCTGTCTCTGCCGAGGAGAGCCATTTTCGTGCTTTTTTGTGCCCCCCCCCCCCCCCCCTCTCTCTCTCTCTCTCTCTCTCTCTCTCTCTCTCCCCCCCCCCCCCTCCCCTAGGAATTGTGTTGGTTTTGTTACAGATTAAAAGCGGAGATCTATAGATTTCATGTATGTGTGTTCTCATGTTTCTTCTTTATGCATGTCCTTTTTTTTTTTTTTTTAGCATTTTTGGCTTTTTTTTTTTTTCATATTTTCGCCTCTGTTGGGCCAAGTCTGGATGAAAACGCAAACAAACAAGCAAACAAATATAAGTAGGTTTGCTTATCTATCACTTTCAGCATCACAGAATTTGACTGCTCTTGTCTTCTTTTCTCTTTTCTTGCTTTGTTTTTTTTCTTGCCTGTTCGTGTCTTGTCTTGTCTCGTCGTGTCTCGTTTTTTGTTTTCTTGTCTTGTTTTGTCTTGGCTTGTCGTGTCCTCTCCTTGTCCTGCTATGCCCTGCTCTGTCTCGTCTTGTCTCGGCTCAGCTCGGCTCGGTTCGGCTAGGTTTTTCATGTCCCGCCTCGTCTCGTCTTATCTTCAACTGGTCTTGTCTTCTCTCGTCTTGTCTTGTTTTTTGTCTTGTCTTGTCTCGCCTTGCCTGGATTTGTCTTCCACCGTTTGTCTAGTTCTGTTTCGCCTGTTGTCTTTTCTTGCCTTGTGTTGCCTTGCCTTGCCTTGCCTTGTCTTGTATTGTCCTGTCTTTTCTTGTCTTAACTTGTCTTGTCTTGTCTGGTTTCGTCCCCGTCTGGTCTTGTCTGGTCTTTTCTTGTCTCGCCTTGTCTTGTCTTGACTGGGTCTTTTTTTTGTCTCACTTCGTCTGGTCTTGTCTGGTCTGGTTGTCTTGTCTAGTCTGGATCCCGTCTTCATCTTCTCTTGTCTCGTCGTCGTCTCGTCTCGTCTCGTCTCGTCTCGTTCGTCTCGTCTCGTCTCGTCTCGTCTCGTTTCGTCTCGTCTCGTCTCGTCTCGTCTCGTCTTGTCTGGTATGTCTTTGTCTAGTCTGGACCCCGTCTTCTCTTGTCTCGTCTCGTCTCGTCTCGTCTCATCTTGTCTTGTCTTGTCTTGTTTTGTCTTGTTTCAGGCATTCGGGGAATGACAATGGCAGAGAACTGAGTTTACAGTCTTTTTTTTTTGTACGTTCGATGGCGCTCATCATTTTCACACAAACACACCCTCAAGCTGTTATTGTTCTAGGGGTACCAGTGTAGAATCAGAGAGGTCATTAAACGCCATTCCTATGGGAAGGTCATCCCCGTGTGTCGTATGATGACTGTGTGGTGGGTGCGGACCTTATATCCGAGCGTGGCTGTCTCTGCTAGTGTCTGAAATTGTGATCAAAACTTCCATGAGGATTGGGGGGGGGGGGGGGGGGGGGGAGGGGGAGGGAGGGATGAAGGTAGTGGGGAGATAGGGATGAAAATGACACACAGAGTATGCATCTCGAAAGGAGGAAGAAGAAGAAGGAGGAGGAAGAGGGGAGGAGATTGAGGAGGAGGGGAGGAGATGGAGGAGGAGGGGGAGGAAAAGAAGGAGAAGAAGAAGAAAAAGGAGGAGGAGGAAGAGGAGAAGGTGAGGAGGAGGAAGAGAAGAAGAGAAGAAGAAGAAGAAGAAGGGGGAGGGAGGAGGAGGAGGAGGAGGAGGGTGGGAGGCGGTGGAGGAGGAGGAGGAGGAGGAGAAGGAGGAGGAGGAGGAGGAGAAGGAGAGAGGAGGAGGAGGAGGAAGAGAAGAAGTAAAAGAAAAACTGGGCTTGTAAAGCTCACCACAATAAACCATCATTCATTCATTCCTTCTGCGCCACAGGAAGAGCAAGAAGGAGGGTTAGGAAAGAAAGGCATAGATAAAAACAAAACACACACACACACACAAAAAACCCCAGCAAGTTCTGACGGGGAAGTGGACAAGGTCCATCAGTGCGCATGTCACAAGGAGGGGGGGGATTAGTCCTGTGGCTCGAACTGTTTGTGTCCCCTGTCAGAGGAAGGGGAGCCAACTGTCATGTCTGTCTCAGTTACTGTCCCTGGGGCTCTGCGCGGATTAGCATGCGCGCTGCACGTGCACGTGCCCGAGACTTCCCCCAAGTGAGAAAAAACATAGCATACATAATAAGTGGCGCATCGGACCACAT
>JADBJO010004363.1:148709-153709 GCA_016801955.1 Conus betulinus | reverse complement strand
GTCCACACAGAAAAGTATTTGTAGATAGTAAGTGGAGTATCAACAAGAAAAGTTAAGCGCCATTAGAATAGCCACTAGCTCAGCCGTGAAGATAGAATATACCCCTTCCCGAGATGAAAAGATTTTTCAACTTTAAGGGTAGGAATAACAAAACCACTTCAGCTTTTTTTTCATTTAACAGTGATCCATCGGTGAAAACTTTAAGGTGATGTGAATAATTACTATCGATATGAGATTTGGCAACAGAGGACAATATATTATTGTTAACATTCTTTTGTAGATCAGTATATTTATAATCAAAACATGCAGTGTGCAATTCCCAATTTGGAATCGGGGATACAGGAAAACGGTCACCAATATTCTTGGGATCAATCTCAGCGTCTTTCAATAATTTTGAGGAATATGTCATTATGGTTGTATTAGATTTAATAGATCTAGCTCGCTTCGGGAAATGGATATCTGATCGTAAAGCTAATTCATCTTTGCATGAGTTCTGAACAGATGAGCTACGTAGGATGAATTTAGCACAGGCCAAGTTTCTATAGTCATCAAGGGGCAGAACTCCGGCTTCGTCGTACGTTACGTTCCTGATGCACTGGTGTGCGTGTGTGAGTGCGTCTCTCTATGTGTGTGTATATGTGTGTGTGTGTGTGTGTGTGTGTGTGTGTGTGTGTGTGTGTGTGTGTGTGTGTGCGTGTGTGTGTGTGTGTGAGACGTGTGTCTGTGCGTCTGTGTTTCATTCACGCTTGTTTAATTCGGTTTCCCATCAATCGACAGTATTCTCCAATCTGAGCCCTGATGAATTCATATGCATTCCCCAAACCTCTGGTAAAGCGAAAAGTATGTTTCGGCTGAGGGAAGAAGAGGACTTGTGAGTGGACTAAAAGAGAACAGAAGGGTGGAGAAAGGGCATGTCTTCGCAAGTGCTTAAATTTAGGGCCTACGTTTAAATTTGAGTCATGTTCAGCACGAATGTCATTGTCTCACACTGAACTTCGTTCGTCGTGTTCTAACCGACAACCTTTTTTTTTTGAGCTCGATTTACGAAAACCCAACCCTGGCTTGTTGATCTGGTAAAAAGTCCCTCAACTCACAGTTCTGAATGCGCACGTCGTGTTGGGGATTAGATCTTTTGGTGTGGAACGATTCATCATGGCGCGCCCACGTGACAAATGGCGGAGAAAGTGAGGGGAGGTAACAGTCAGAGTGCTCGCACTCGCTCATCACGCACCTCACCTGTTAATTCCCTTCTCAATCTCTTTCGTTGACTATCACCTCTCTCCCCCCGCCCCTCTCTCTCTCTCTCTCTCGTTTTATTTTGTATGAACCGATGCAGCACACACACACACACACACACACACACACACACACACACACACACACACACGCACGCACGCACGCACGCACGCACGCACGCACGCACGCACGCACACACACACACACACACACACACACACACACACACACACACACATACACACACACACGGGCGCGCTAGTACGCACGAACGCACGCATACACACAGACATGTATTGACAGACACCCACACTCATTCTCTCTCTCTCTCTCTCTCTCTCTCTCCTCAAAACTCTCTCTCTCTCTCCTCTCTCTCTCTCTCTCTCTCTCTCTCTCTCTCAAAACTACTACCCCAATCATACATGACAATATTGTAACGGGCTGAAAATCCGCGATCAACATTTTCAGCAATAAAATCAGTATCACAAACGGTCAGTTTTCTAGTGATGATGAAATGACGCAATTTGAAAAAAAAAAAAAAAAAAAACTATACTATAACAAATGTCAAGTTACATTTTTGTCCAGACCAGACCATTTAATGCTAACACTTCCAAGTAGAGGTACTGGTATGGTATAATGAATTACTACACATGGAACTATGAAAGTACCTCTATGTACAACTAAGCTAGATGGCATGAACACAGTAGTAACGCGTCATGCAGGTTAAGTCAAAATGTACCTCAGGCTAAGAGATGCACGTTTTCAACGCGTGATGGACAGGGGTTGGTTAATTAAAAAAAAAAAAAAAAAAAAAAAAAAAAGAAAAAACGAGATCAGTCTGTCTAACAGAAATAGATCTCTAGAATGAACTTTTCACCTCGAGAGATGCACATGTAAGCTTAGTCATTGCATCATTGGAGAGAGAGAGAGAGAGAGAGAGAGAGAGAGAGAGAGAGGCAAAGGAGTAATGCTGCTATAGCCCCACTGACTACAAAGAGCCATATCAGTGCGAGAGAGAGAGAGAGAGAGAGAGAGAGAGAGAGAGAGGAGAGAGAGAGAGAGAGAGAGAGAGAGAGAGAGAGAGAGAGAGAGAGAGAGTTTATTTCACCAGGGTAATGAGATAAGCAATACAAATGCTTCTTTTTTTTCTCACCCACCCCTGGGGCAAAAGGAAAGGAAACCAAATGAAACATCAAATTTATGCCAATACAAAGAATGACAAGATCTTGCACAGTTACAAATACAGCAAATCAGCTATTGTCCACACCACTGACAAACGAATGCAAAAGAAAAAACGTGTGAACACAGAGAGAGAGAGAGAGAGAGAGAGAGAGAGAGAGTAATCTAACCTGATGTAAAGGGGAGGTCACATGAGGGGTGGGGAGAGAGAGAGAGAGAGAGAGAGAGAGAGAGAGAGAGAGAGAGAGCAGGAGTAATCTAACCTGATGAAAAGGGGAGGTCACCTGAGGGGGGAGGGAGAAAGGAGTAGAGGTAGAGAGTGGGTGGTAGCTGTCACCTCAGGAAGACGCTGAAGAAAAAGAAAAAAAAAAAAAAAAAAAAAAAAGGTCAACAACACAGAAGCGAGAACTTGCTAGATAAGTTTGCTTAGTGTTCATGCCGACCGCCGCTGCCAACACTCCGTGTGCTCGTCATTCGGGTGCTGTGATGACACATGTTACCCGATTCCTTCTGCCTCCCCCCACCCCCCCCTCAGCCCCCCTCCAACCCCACACCCAGTCCTTTCATACTCTTTTTCATGTGTTTTTAACTGATTATTTGGTGCTTTCCTCTGGGGGGGTTTTGTAGTGTGTGTTTTCTCTTTTTTTTCTCTTTTATTCTTTTTTCTTTAGTTTTGTTTTATTCTTTTTTTTTTTTTTTTTTTTTTTTTTGTAATACCCCTAGATGATGAGATTTAAAAAAAAAAAAAAAAAAAAAAAAAAACAACGCGTTCAAGAACCCATAAGTATGATTATCTGTGTTTCTTGGAATCAGAGAATTCTCTCTCTCTCTCTCTCTCTCTCTCTCTCTCTCTCTCTCTCTCTCTCTCTCTCTCTCTCTCTCTCTCCTCTTCTCTCTCTCTCTCTCTTTGTGTGTTTGCATGTTTGTTTTTGTGTGCTTGTTTGCATGTGTTTATGCGCGCACTCGCTTATGTGTGCGTGCGTGCGTGCCGTGCGTGCTCATGCATATGTGTGTGTATGTTGTGTGTGTGTGTGTGTGTGTGTGTGTGTGTGTGTGTGTGTGTGTGTGTGTTGTGTGTGTGTAAAATAACGAAAATGAACAAAAGAAGACAAGAGAAGAAAAACACAGATGTTTTTAAGCAATCTACTTCCTAAATCAGCTTCTTACCATTGAAAATCCACTTCATCTTCAAAAACAAAACAAACAAAACAAACAAAAAAAAAAAACACAAGATAGAAACGTTGTGTTCAAGGACTACACGTCAACAACAAAAAACTCTTTTCTAATCATGTTCACCCCATTATCTCCCCCCACCACCCCCACCCCCACCTCCACCCTCACCCCCACGCGTCTCCTTCACACTCACAGAGCCCTCCCCCCCCCCCCCCCCCCATACCACCCCCACCCCCCACCCACACCCACACACCCTCACCCCCCGCTTCTTCCATCCTGTGCCAACATTGTTACGTCGCCTGATTGAAGAATATGGCCGTTTTTTGTTTGCTTGTTTTTTGTTTTTGTTTTCTTTTGTTGTTGTTGTTGTTGTTGTTGTTTTTATAGTAGCAGTACAACGTAGCTGGGACAACCCCCTCGTGTCCCCCTAACACCCCCCTCCCCATCCCCGTCCCCCCACCCCCCCACCCACCCCCACCAACCACTGATTGGTGGAGACAACCAGTGGCATTTTCATTCCATACTAACACTCCAACTGTGGCTGGTCATAGAAGGGGGGGGGGGGGGGGGGCGGTGGGGGGTGGGAAAGGGTTAGTGGCCGGGGACGGGTGGAAGGTGAGGAAGCCGGGGGGGGGGGGGGGGGGGAGAGGGACTGTATGTGGGGTGGTGGGGGTAGGGGGGACTGTGCGGTTGGGGGGGGGGGGAGAAGGTGGGTGGGTAGGTGGGTGGGGATGGGGTGTGTGTGTGTAAGGGGATTAGGGATGGATGCATAGGGGGTGGTGGTGGGGAGTGGGGCGGGGGGCGGGGAATGGGGTAGTGGGGAGGAGGGGGGGGGGGGGGGGGTTGCATTCCTGTGACAACAGATCGCTTCTTTCCTGGAGGCTGGCTGACAAATCTGCCACTGTCCCAGCGCACATAGACGGAGAGAAGGCAGATAAATGGGGGGAGGTGTATAAGCAAAGAGAGAGAAGAGAGAGTGCGCTAGAGAGAGAAGGCGGGAGGGGGGGAGAGTAGAGAGACAGGCCCGACAGACGACAGAACTGACAGACAGACAGACAGGACAGACAGAGACCTAGAGAGATAAGCATACATATGATATCAACGAAGGGGCTCTCTCCCTCTCTCTCTCTCTCATCTCGCTCTGTGTCCTCTCTCTGGTGTGTGTGTGTGTGTGTGTGTGTGTGTGTGTGTGTGTGGTTGTGTTGTGTGTGTGTGTTTAAGATAAGAGCAGAGGGTGGAAGAAGAGAGAAGATAGAGAAGAGAGATAAGAGAGATAGAGAGAGAGAGAGAGAGGACTGACAGAGAATTGTTTGGGCTGCAAGAGGTAAGAGTGCCGTGTGTGTTTGTGTGTGTGTGTGTGTGTTAGTGTGGTGTGTGTGTGTGTGTTGTGTGTGTGTGTTTTGGTGTGCGCA
>JADBJO010004363.1:140000-142500 GCA_016801955.1 Conus betulinus | reverse complement strand
TTCACATAAACAATTTTTGCCAACAACCAGAAGTTCAAAATATGCACAATATGGATAAAGGTCTATTCACATGGACAATTCGCCAGCAAAACACGAGCCCAACAGACGCACAATAAAGATAAAGGTCTTTACACCTCCACAGACATGCACAACAACCTGGTCACATTGTTATGAAAGTATCATACGATAATCAGTCTTACGGTTGTTTTTTTTTTTTCTCTCTCCCGACAACATATTCTATCTTCAGTGACACGTCCTTTTGGTAATATTTATTCAGTCTTTGGAGTATCATAACAACGAGAAACTCGGAAAATTCACAGAAATCTCCATAGGATGACACTGAATATTCAGAATGCAAATGCTACCTTTTTTTTTTTCCATATACAGACTGCAAATTTCTTTCTAAGAAATAACCGTAAGGGGGCCAAGGGTGTGGATAAGAGATGGAAGCTTTAAACAGACAACATACAACGTAAAAAGAGCCGACGGCACCTTAGTAAATTCAACTGGAAGTTTAATAGATATTGACATACAAAGCAATCTTCAGAAGACAACTTTCACTTGGCAGTACACGTGTAGGGGGTTTTAAACGGAGTATCGATCTGAGCTTCTCCCTGAAAGCAAAAGGTCGAATAAACAAAACTTTATCAGAAAATAATTAGCCTGATGACGATGTCTGTCACACACACAAAACAAACTAACAAAATCCTCCAATGCCTGAATATGCTTTAAAAATGTGTATCCAAGCATAAGATGACAAAACTGCACTCATCTTATTGTATGAACTTTATTCCGTATGCTGTCATCAATCTGGACAGGGCATGTTTCACGCAACAACCAAAGCTTAGGAGTGAGTGAATGCCTCCAGTCGATTTCAGTGTATATAAAGTGGACAGTTCTCCCCTTCAGAATCGTGCCTTGAAGCAGGAACGAATAATGCCAATAAAGTACCTCCACTTGGAAACATTCAGTCTGAAAAGGTCACTCCCTGCCTGACAAATATTGTAGACTCGCAGGGCAGCCTTTGTCTTACACCTCTTCAGGAATGGGTTGATGGGCGCCAGGTATTAACTAACACTGAAGGACACTTTTTTTTTTTTTTACTGATAATATTCACACTCACAGCAGATTCCATGTCTGAAAAAGAAGTCTGTCTGAATATGGAAGCCTTTACCAGAGCAACACCTCGTCCGCCCCCCCCCCCCCCCCCCCCCCCCCCCCCCCCCCTCCCTCCCATCCACACCCCTCCCCACCGAAACAAAATCCGTTTTAATTGATAATATTCAGCCTTGATATCCGTATGGCAATATCAAAATTTACAATGACACTCTGAACCTGATAATCCGTTGTAAAAATAATAGCATTTCAAACTTAAATAACGCCATTTACAAAATTCTTCGTAGAAATACAAAAGGGAGCCAATATATAGCATTTGAAACTGAAATATAACGCCTGCGGCTGTACCTTTGTGTAAAAAAAAAAAAAAACTTAGCCCTCGTTTAAGAATAGTCTGTCTTATGTCTCAGTGTTAAAATGACATTCGAAACTGAAGAGTACATACACATTTTAAAAACAAAAAAAGCTTGTCACCTTTAAGAAACGTCCGTATTACGCCTCTGTGTCAACACATCATTCGAAACGGAAAAAAGTATGACACTGACGAAATTGTTTGTTAAAGAACATAGTCCATCTGAGAGGTGTAGTTGAGAAGAACGTCAACCTGACAATCATAATATCATTCAGTAGCTCATGATCAGCCTCGGACAATGTTTTTTTTTGTGTGTTACAGAACTTCTGCTTGAGAACAAGTTTACACAGTATACAGCGAAAAGCTTCTACCCAAAACAACTACCCCACGGTGAACTGTAAACCTCTGAAATGGTTTTAGTTGATGGATTGTGTCCATGCGGCAAAGGTCAAAATGAAGAACTCTGTTTATATCATTCTCACTGAGTTTTTTGATTACTACGGAACAGATACCTTCCACATGAGAATAGTCAACGAAAAGGACACTCTATCTTACTAGTCGTCACTGAATGGTACAACGCACAGTCAAAAGATGCCATCTTCAAATGACAAATCGTTTTACTCCTGTGTTATCATTGTATATAGTCGACACTGTTAGCTTTAAGAAGCCAACTATGGAACCTTTTTTTTTTTTTTCATTTACAACATCCAAAATTTAAGCAGACAGCCCTTAAAAATAATGTAAAAACTGTGAAATCCCATTTAAAAGGACAGCTTTAGAAAGAAACTCGCGCCCCAAAATATCTCATTTTCATGGCAATCACAGGAGATGCGTACCACGACATCGATTTGCAAGGAGATAGCCTTTCAGAGAAATGCAGCGGAAAATATCAAAACAAGCGAAGATGACAAATGATCATTTCTGATCAAGCCAATCGTTCACATCTAACTTACCACAATTAATACCTCATGATCTCAAGACCAAGTCTATAACTACTGAAGACAACTGACGAGCGGCGTAGACGAATAAAAA
>JADBJO010004363.1:105000-135000 GCA_016801955.1 Conus betulinus | reverse complement strand
TCTTAACGCACTGGCCGCCCTTGATTTGATCTGTTGACATAAGGGGTCGTGCGAAGATCACCTGTCATTGGAGGAACGGTGTGCTGCTAGAAGTGCATGTGTGTATGCGTGTGTGTGTGTGTATGTGTGTGTGTGTGTGTGTGTGAGTGCGTGTGTGTGTGTGTGTGTGTGAGTGTGTGTGTGAGTGTATGCCTGTGCATATGTGTGTGTGTGTGTGTGTGTGTGCGTGCGTGTGTGTGTATGCGTGTGCGTGGTGTGTGTGTGAGCGTGCGTGCGTGCGTGCGTGCGTGCGTGTGTGTGTGTGTGTGTGTGTGTGTGTGTGTGTGTGTGTGTGTGTGTGTGTGTGTGTGTGTGTGTGTGTGCGTGCTAATAATCCAGTCCGTCGGAATATTCTGTATTTGGTGTCTCTTCTCACAGAATGCGCCAGTTTGCGCCTCTGTCCAATTTCAGTCTGTCAAACTCGCTGGATGGAAGTCTTCGGCTCTGGTCAACGGTTTTCCGGTCAGTCTGAGTGCGCTTGTTTCATGACCAGTGCCCTTTCGTTAATTAATAACCTATCTGCAAAACATGAGCTGTGATTTTTGTTTCCAAATCTCCATTGATGGACAGCGTCTTTTAAAAGTCATTTGTACCCCCTGGATATGCTCAATGTTGGCAAAAATAAGTAAACAAATAAATAGAAATAAATAGATACAAGAATAAATGGATACAGAAAGAAAGAGTAGTTTCAATAAAAAAAAAAAAAAAAAAACCCAACAATCTGCTCCCCATCGCTTCATCCGCACACAATCGCTTCCTCCCCCCCCCCCCCCCCCCCCCCCCCCCCCCGCCCGAGCAACTGATTTTGATTATATAAGGGTCACAATAAAGACATCTCACTAAGATGTTTGTCTACTTCTTCTTTTACTGATTCTTCCATACATCTGTCAAATTTAAGACACAAAATCAAATCAAAACATGACAATAAAGAGTTTGTCATTTTACGTGGACACATATCCCTGGGGGAAAGGGGGGGGGGGGGGGGGGGGGCAGGGGGGGGCAGGGGGGGGGGGGGGGTTGTGGGGGGGGACCCCTTTTTGTACAGGAACAATTCTAACAAGCAAACACGCACAGTTCGACTTGGAAAGCACGTGGATTAAGTGTCAGCGAACGCGCAACACGGATACATTCAATTTGTCCCCAGTCCAGTACGTCTCTATCGATTCGGGTATCACGCGCGCACGTACTGAAACGTGGCATTTTCTAGCATTTTGCCCATATATGAGTAAATGTATAAAAAAAAAAAAAAAAAAAAATAAGCGATAACTTCAGTGGGTGCAGAAATCGTTCATGCCATGTTGATATCATTACACTGAAAAAAGAAAAAAAAAGTTTCTTCCTTTTCTCATTACATTTGTCAACAACATCTTGTGTTTCATATACCAAACGAATGTATTTCAAAGAATGTGAAAAAAAAAGCAGCACAATAATTAAAAGCGTGTTTGCATGTTTAGACCAAGAAATTATTCCGTAGAATAATACAGCCATAGAAAAAAAAACTAAATTGGGTGTTTCCTGTCAAATCACTAATCGACTGATGTAATATTGAACAAATGAACTCTATCTTAATGTGCTTGTATAATTCAGCAAGAGCATTCATCTGTCTGTCACGGTTAAAACAAAACATGGACATTTTTATTTATTAAGCAGAAGATCCTGCGCGCGTTAAAACAAATGAAAAAATGTTTTGTTTTACCTCGGGTCTAAGGCTGCAAATACATGTAAACGTCTCCTTCGATGTAACGTGCAATCCATATTGCATGGCTAGTGACAAATGCCAGTTTGTTTATCGTAACAAATGGTGAAGGGCTGGGTTGGGCGTGAAAGGTACCGGAGATGCGCGTTTCACACACACGCGCGAAATGCTAGAATTCTCACGAGTTGAACAAGTGGAGGCGTTCCTTTGCGACCTTTCTCCGCGAGAGTTCGCTGAACGTGATCAGCCTGTCTGGGGACTGACAAGCATGCTGGTAAAAATGGCGGCACTACGAGCCAGCTTCGTGCATGGTGGGCCTAAGCTGTGTTTGGATACAATAGTACGGATTCGTCCTCGTACGTCCTAGTGTGAACCAGCTGTGTCAATCTGCTGTTTGATAATGCCAGTAATAACACCCTTTCACGCAAAAGTCCCGTTTCAGTGAATCCGATCTCGATTCAGAAGCCAGGTTCAGTGCAAAAGGCCAGTCAATAGTTCCCACCTGGCACTGTCGATTTGTCACGTTGTAGATTGTCTAACGGCCATTACCTACAGCCAAGACACATAGCGAGTACAATTCGTAGCCCCCAACTTCAAACTGGCTGCATGTCCAACACAAACGTCGATAAATATTCTCACGTAGTATTTACATTAAATTCAAGGTCAGTTGGACATGATTATCTTCTGCAACGTCAAAGTCAGTCAGTTATTTTCTTCTACTGCAGACGTATTACCTCAGAAAAGATTCTGACCGATTAGAGATTCATTTAAGGATACAGAATCCGCGTGGTAATTCACAATTTGTGGCAAAGGAAACAAGTAATTTCATCATGTAGAAACGTAGCCCTGGACAATAGACTACCCAGTCTGAAAAGATGGCAAGTTGTCACAAAACATTCGATTTCGGTCAGATTAATCTCACTGATACAATTGAGAACAAGAAGGTATGCAGCTTACACCTCAGCCTCAAAGGAGAATCTCTACCTGAAAAAGGAACTTTACCCTGACACTATAGGATAGTCTTTACTTCACAGAAGAAGATTTCCTCGCTACATGCAGCCTTGAAGGTGGACCTCTACCTCAAATAGAGCATCACCTGAAAGCACTCAACCTTCAGTGAGAACCTTCGTCCTCACTGTAGTGCACTACCTGACAACAGTGGATCTTACAGAGGAACCCCTGACTGAATTGTATCCCTTTGCTCAATCCTTCAGATTAGAAGGTATATACAAAACGCAGCCTACCAAACGACCAAGCCTACACACACACACACACAAAACCGGCAAACAGCATGACCCAGGAGCATTTGCCAGTGTCCAGATCTTTGTGGGCTCATGATGATCTTTTCAAGGCTGGGTTCTCAACAGCATCTGCTGACTGGTTGGCTTGCCTGTGTGTTCACGTGAGAACCTCTGAACCGGTTCCAGCGAAACACGGTGGAATGACGGAACGCGCCTCAAAGAAGAACCCATGTATTTTCGGAGTGTCGAGGCGAACAGGCAATGTCTACACAACCGATTTTACGGAAAGACGTGGAAGGATGGAATCTGACTCAAGGTCAAGCCATTACATGTTGGTGCAGGTCTGGATCAAAGGCGAATCCAGGATCCGTTTGACTTCGGTAGGGGCTTGTACTCTCCCGAGTGGTCTACTGATTTTTTTTTCTTGTGTTGGTCTACCCTAACACGAATTAAAAATAACTTTGTTCTTCTTCCCTTATCAAAAGAAATATTGAATGTCACCAGACTGTTTTAAGTTCCTAATCAACCTTAGATTGATTCAACAAAAACAAAGAGAAAGAAAGAAAGAGAAGAGCGTGGAGCGAAATACGCGCCAGGAATACCACTTCTAAAAATACACAGCAACTCCGATCAGCCATAACATTAAATCCGGACATATCTGGACCGGCATGCCAAGCGCGCCCCCTTTTCTCGCCGTTACCACAGCGTTACCGATGGTCGCCGTACCAGAGCGTTGTTTTTGCTCACCGTTAGCTCGCTGTTGCTCAAGTTCGACGTTACCACAGAATCGCCTGTGGTCGTCTTTATCAAAGTGCCACCGATGTTCACCGTTACGACAATGTTACTTATGTTCGCCGTTATTTCAGAGATGTTCGCTATAACCATGGTGTTACTTATGTTCGTCGTTACCACATAGTAACGTGTGTTCGTCCTTCTTAAAGTGTCACCAATTTTCGCCTTTACACAGTGTGCCTATGCTCGTCCCTACCAAAGAGATATCTATGTTCGCCACTGACGATGTTCACCGTTGCAACAGTGTTAGCTATGTTCGTTGTTGCTGTAGTGTAACCGATGTTTGCTCTTATCATAGTTTACCGATGTTCGCCTTTACTATAGGGATGTTCGCCGTTACCATGGTGTTGTCAATGTTGTTATCATAGTGTCACCGATGTTCGTCGTTACCACGGGGGTTACCGAATGTGTTCGCAGTTACGACAGTGGTACGATGTTCACCGTTGTCATCGTGTGGTATCCGTATTCGCCATTTTCAGAGTGGGTACCAAACGTTCGCAGTTACCGTTACGTTTGGGGTTCATATCTGTATACAAGCAGATCATCTGGACAATCCTTTGTTTGTGGTATTTGGGGGGCAAGTTTTTTTTTTTTCTTTCCCATTACTTCGGTGCACCTAATGGCAGCATGAACGGGAACCAAAGCAATAACAATGTTATAACCACCAGATTTCAGGAAGGTGCATACTGGGGCAGGGGGGGGGGGGGGGGGGGGGGGAGGGGGGGTTACAAGGGACTGAAGAAACTCATTGACAAAAACTGGACAATGAGCTAATACCGTGGAAATGAACAACTCACAGGTGAAATCAGACAATGGTTTGATGACACGGAAATAATGTCCTCAAAAGGAAAACTGCGCGACCGAAATTATTGTAGGCGGTGACAAAGCAGAAATAGTGTAAAAGCAAAAAAAAAAAAAAAAAAAAAAAAAAAACTTTCGCAATGTAATGGGAATTGACCTAAAAAAAAAAAAAATTTTGGGGTGGAGCACTCGAAGAAGAAATCACCCGATGCGTGACAATAACGATAATAAGGATGATGACAGTACTGATAATGATGATATTATTATTATCTACTACTACTACTACTAATGATAATAACGGCAATAATAACAATGATAAAGATAACTAAGGATTCAGATGACATTTAACTGTCAAGAACATAGATGGACTGTTCACTTGCAGGAAAAAAAAGGAATGCGTAGAGTGATAGCTTAATTCTCCATCCTCCTCCCAATCCCAAACCCACAGAAAATCACACACACACGCACGCACGCACGCACGCAACGCACGCACGCACGCACGCACGCACACACACACACACACACACACACCAGTACATTTTGTACCAAACCAGCGTGACATTACAACCTCCCCTCACACACCCATCCAATATAAATACGCGCATGAACGCATACACTGAAGGCCACACCCATCCAATCAACTACACCGCCATGCCCCACCCCACCTCCACCCATCTGTCCTTCATACACACACGCACGCGCGCGCACCCGCGCGCGCGCACACACACAACACACACACACACACACACACACACACACGCACACGCACACAGAGGCAAGAACATAAAAAAAAAAATCAACTTCAGCATTAGTCTATCGCCACTATATCACCCATAACCTCTTTCCTGTTTGATGACACCCCTCCCCCCCCCCCCACACACACACACACACACACACACACACACCACACACAAAACACAACACACACACACACACACACACACACACACATACACACCGGTGACCAAACCTAATTTTCTTCAACAGCGGTAAAACCAGAGCGAGCATTGTGTCAAACAAGGCTGCGACAAACGTAAATCAGAGCGCCAAAGTGTCAAGCGAACTAGACGGTTCTTTTTTTTTTTTTTTTTTTTTTTTTTTACTTTTTTTACTTTGGGGGGGAAAACCAGCCCTCCCCCCCCCCCCCCCCCCCCCCCCCCCCCCCCCCCCCCCAAAAAAAAAAAACACACAAAAAAAAAACCAACGAAAGAAACAGGCACATGACCATACAAAAGCAACACGCTTCGACCTCTGGGGCTTCTACGAGCAAACCAAACGAGTATGACGAACAAAGGGCATAATATTCGAAGAGCTGAGACATCGTTTAGCCCGGCAGAAGTGTGTTTCCAGCTGGTCAGAACGAAAATATGACGAGAAAAATGCCAATTTAGAAGTGATAGCGATAAGTGATAACGATTTAGAAGTAATAGCGATTTAGAACTTAGAGAGAACAGACTCATAAGCTGTGGTAAAGTTTGTTTTTTTTTTTAGTAAATTAAATGAATAAGTAAAGAAAATAGCAAACAAACACATAAACAAATAAATAAAATAAACTACGATAAAAAAAAAAATCGTTGGAGAAGAAATAAATCTTGAAGAAAATAGATAAGAAATAAACACGAGGGGGAAAAAAAAAAAAAGGTTGTCCTGCTGTTACTACAAAAAAAAAGTTGAGAGAGAGAGAGAGAGAGCGAGAGAGAGAGAGAGGAGAGAGAGAGAGAGAGAGAGACAGACAGACAGAGAGAGAGAGAGAGAGACAGACAGACAGAGAGACAGACAGAGACAGAGAAAATAATCAAAACGAAAAACGATATATATTTATGGAAAGAGCTGGGGCGCTAAACAGATAAATATGCTGATTTTTTAAAAAAAAAGTAACGAATAAGATATAAACGAAAAAATATGCACATAAGTAAATTGGTCTGGTCACTATTCTTACAATTCAGACTGTACTGAAACAATCGTGTAATCGCCGTAAGGCTGGATACGTATTGCGGACAATGGTACCGTCTGAAATAGAACGACTGAGACAGTCTTATTTGTCGCGACAAAAAAAATAAAAACATTTTTCAAATTATGTGTAACACACACACACACACACACACACACACACACACACACACACACACACACACACACACTTGGAACAATATCAACCGTTGCGTTTGAAATCATCGCTCCGACCACTTCTTCAGTTCAAAATATAAAACCAAAATGAAAACGGTTGAGAGGTAAACAAACAAACTGAGAGAGAGAAAAAATGATAATAATTGGCCTTCTCAGCAAACGTGTGGGACGAAATATCCTGTCACACACCCACACAAAAAAGACCTTGTTTCCTGTGCATTGTCTTGGAGGACTGTAACGTATCACACAACCTTGCAAAGCGAAAGGACCCTCTTCTGGCAAACGAGCAAGCCATCACGGCCGCTGCCGAGATCCACGCAGAGCACGGTTTTCTTAGGAACTGGCCAACGTGAACAACAAACAAAACTATCTTCTTGTGTCCAAAGGTGGCGGGGGGGCTGGGAAGAGCCATCATCACCAGAGTCAATGTGATCGTTGAGGATTTAATGCCTTTTCTGTGTCATCGATGGGTGTCATCTGTCCCAAGAGGGGGGGGGGGGGGGGGGGGGGGGGGGGGGAACAAAACAAAACAAAAAATCCTGCAAAAACCCACAACCGTCGAACAAAATAATGTTCCTGTCTGTCAAAGATTGCCTAGCAAAAAAAAAAAAAAAAAAAGGCCTCAGCAAAAAAAAAATTAAAAAAAAAAAAAAAAAAAGAAAGAAAAAATATGAAAAAAAAAAATGTACAGCCGAAGACCGTAGACTGTGTCTTTCTTATATACATACAGAATTACATAGCCTGACACCAAGCCACAATAAACCTGCTGGGGCGTTAGGAGAAAAAAAAAAAAAGCGGAAAACAAGAAAAACGCTGGAGAAAAAAAAATGCAAACATAAATCATTACGACTGTTAGCACTTTGCACTTGAAAAAAATGTGTTCCTCAACATGGCTTGAGACTGATCTTAGTGTGTTTTTATAACTTTCAATGTCACTGATCGATACCAATAACAAAAATGATCATGAGCGTCATTGATCAATAACAAAAAATGATGATGAGCAAACAATTCTGTCTGTCTGTCCTTAGCTTGCACGCATTTGCAAGAACACGAACGCAGAGAGAGAGAGGAGAGATCTGAGAGAGAGAGAGAGAGAGAGAGAGAGACAGACAGAGGACAGAGAGAGAGAGATGCGGGGAGGAGAGGGGGGGGGGGGTTGCGTTTAAAATGCCATCGCATAGTAACCAGAATGTTTTTGAAAAATGTACGTGAATATGATAATAGTGTGTTCAAGGCATCAGAGAGAAGAAAGAAGAAAGAAGAAGAAGAAGAAGTAGACGATGATATGATGATGATGATGATAATGATGATGATGATGATGATGATGATGATGAGGAGAAGAGAGAGAGAGAGAGAGGGGGGGGGGGGGGGGGGGGGGGGTATCATCGCATGTTAATTAGATTATCTTTTTTAATATACCCGAATATAACGATAAAGTATTCAACGCATGAGAGAGAGAGAGAGAGAGAGAGAGAGAGAGAGAGAGAGAGAGAGAGAGAGAGAGTGCCCATAACAAGATCATAAGGTGACTAGAAAGAAATGTCTGCGAACATATTGGCGTGCTCCAGGGATTCACCCTATAGCACATGGCCAAGGAAAAACAATAAGCTTGCATATTTTTGGAGGAAAAAAAATCCAAAGGGCTTAAAAAATATAAAAAAGTAAACTGGGATAAGAAGGAGATAAAATGTCCCCAAACCCTTTCTTACCAACACACACACACACACACACACACACACACACAATATATATATATATATATATATATATATATATATATATATATATATATACGGTAACCAGAGCGACAATGGATATACTATCGATTTCTACGCGAACCAGAACATTTTTTCATGTCTTAACAAAATAAGGATATTGATTTGCATCATTTATATATATATATATATATATCTATATATATATATAATATATATATATATATATATATATATAAACAACAAAGTGCAATTGTCGGACCGCCCTAGTTTGAGCCAGTTTCGGCTGCTTTTTTTTTTTTTTTCCTTTTTATTTTTTGCATGCCTGTTTGTTCACCATCATAATAATCAATCTTGGTCATGTCTGCGGACCTCTCACGTGTAAAAATCATATAAACGTGCCCTAATAGGACTATTTAAGACTTAATGCTGTCCCTCAATTCTCTCTCTCCCAAACACCGCCACCCCCCCCCCCCCCCCCCTTCTCTCTATCCTCCCCCTCTCTCTAATTTTCTTTTTTTTTTTTGGGGGTGGGGGGGTGGGGGGTGGGGGAGGGGTGCTTCAGAGCAGCATGCGCCAGTTCGCACGCACGCACATATATTCAAACACAGAGACCTATGTGCACATACACACATAGATACACACGCACGCACGCGCTCTCGCGTACGTACCAGGAACCATAGAAGGGACGAGGGGGTGTGGGGTGGAGAGCAGAGGAAGTTGGGAGAATAACAAATATTGAATTTTAGACACACATCAACCCCCCCCCCCCCAAAAAAAAAAAAAAAAAAAAAAAAAAAAAAAAAAATCATTTAGTTTAAGCACAATTAAACTGAACTAAATCGACATCCTTTTCACGCCATCTACGGAAAACGTATCTTCCGTATATACCAGCAAAAAAAATAAAAAGACTGTCCACGTCGGGGGGTAAAGAGTATGCCGTCATATTAAAAAAAAAAAAAAAAATCCATAATAAACTGGAAATGATCGAACACGGCCGTGTGTAAATCACACGAACGAGTGTGCGTCTTAAGTAACAATTATATAACATACTTTCATTCATAACTCGCCTCTGTTTCTAACACGAATCTCTTTTACAGCAAAGAAACAAGATGATAAAGAGCGAAAGCAGACCACACAGCGACAGGGTTTTAAGGCATCTACCGATGACATGATGTATCACCCGATGTTTGTTTTACAGGTCTTTGAGTCCACGTGAAAACGTCAAACTAAAATCACCAAATAATTATACACTAAGGCCGCCACTTCACTAAACACATGTGAAAGGAAAATACTTGTGGTAAAAGCTTTCATTTTGTAAAAACGTTTTAGTATCGTCATCCCCCCCCCCCCCCCCCCCCCCCCCCCCCCCACCCCCCCCCCCCCCCCCCCCCCCCCCCGCCCCACCCCCCCCCCCCCACCCCCCCCCCCCCCCCCCCCCCCCCCCCCCACCCCCCCCCCCCCTTTTTTTTTTTATTCTCCCCCCCCCCTTCTTTTTTTTTTTTAAAAATCTTAATAACAGACACAAAAAAATTGGTGTGCGAATATCCAATCATTCCGGCTTCCTCCCAAGCCAGAAAGTGCCCGTTCCGTGTTATTTTCCCCTTTAAGCAGATAACCTTCATTTGTGCCTATTATTTTGTGGTTGAAGACAAGCAGAAAAAAGTTATACAAAGATCTAGCACAAGATGACACTTCTCAGAAATCGTACTTCAAACTGAAGCAACTGGCGTCCTTTCTAGGAGGCAGGGTTTTTTTTTTTTTTTTTTTTTTATATGCTGGGTCAGCTGACTGGTTTAAAACGTACTCACACAGGCGAATCGTGTTTGAATTAAGTCAATCAGTATGTATTTCACTAAAAAAAAAAAAAAAAAAAAAAAAAAAGAAAACAAAACAAAAAAAAAACACTTCAGAATCCAGTAGAACGTGGATTCACGCAGTAGGGTCTGTACAAATAAGTAGAGGGGAGGTAATAAGCATCTGACTTCGCCTACCACTGTTCGCCTTCGTCCGAGATCCGTTCGCTCGCGAAGGTCATTAACTGCTTCCACAGTCCATGCGTGCCGCGAGAGGTGTTGTTCAGTGGGTTGGGCCGCCCTCTCAGGCAACCCACTAAAGCCAGCTTGAGCTTGTCCGCCGATCAGCAAGGTCGGCCCACACTGACTGTACGTGGTTTTTGCCTGCACGCCAATCACCGTGTGTGTGCTTCAAACGTGACAGTTGAATGCCATCAGCGGTGAGGTGTGTGGCTAACTGACAGTCAGACCGTGGACAGACGCAATCAGATCAACAGGAAGTGCTGAACGCTTCCAATACGTGAACTGTACCTGGCGAAAGGTGAAAGAAGATGTTTTATCCACCCCCCTTCTGGGTCTCGGTGAAGATCGTGGCATGTGCCTGAGGGCGTTGTCTGCGGATAAGAATCACCTCCCGATTCCACTGGCACGAAAATTATAACGGGTCGCGCGAACTGAGCCGGGAAGACAGAACAAGTGTCGGTGTCAGTCATGTCAAAGAACAGCCGGAAACACGCGGAATTTTTTCAGGCCTGGATCCATCACAAACGTAAGGCCTGATCCCACCCCCCCCCCCCCATCCCCCCTCCCCAACTCTATATCCAACTCCCCTTCCACTACCCTTACCTCCCCTTCTCCGTAGCCCTCTCCCCCTTCCCCCCAAACACATTCATTAATCAAAAGTACACATTAACACCATAATACTTTAACTACGGCATTTAAAGTTGTCTCCGTTGAGGGGGCGTCAGCCATCTTCTTTGACTGTTCACACCCAGGCTACAAAACAAGAATCAAAGAACGTTGGGTAATAAATTAAAAAAACAAACAAACAAACAAAAACACCGGCGGTGTAACCAAAAATATGTATAGAAAATGTGTCGTATGGGCAAACACACACACTACATGATGGACAGACAGGGTCCATTCTGGACAATACGGCCTCCCTGCCTTGTCGTCAGAACACACCTTAAAAGCTTATAAACGGAAAATGAGAAAGAAAGAAAAGTGTGCACACGTTCAGTTGACCAAACACAAGTGAGTGGATCTCGAAGAAAAACAAAACAAAACAAAACAAAACAAATCGAACAAACAGAACACACTACGAACAGTAGACGACAATAAAATGAAAAAAAAAAAAAAAAAAAAAAAAAGGGGCGGGGATGGGGGTGGGGTGGGGTGGGGATGGGTGAGATGGGGGTGGAGAGGGGTGGGTGGGAGGGGAGGTAAGCAGAATCAATGAGAGTGGCAGAGGTGGAGACCTGACAAAGACAGCATGTCTACAAGGTGTGTGTGTGTGGGGGGGGGGGGGGGGGGGGGGGGGGGGGGGTGGGGGTCCCACTAACACCAAATGGCGACACTGAGACACGAACCCCTGAACTGCTTCACTTCAGGCTCAGCTCAAATGCTCCGGGTTCATTAACCTCTGCAGGCAAACGTTAACCTCTTCACCTCCCTCTCCCCGCTATTGCCACCTCACCTCTCCTGCCTCTCAAACAAACAAACAAAAACAAACTCAAAAGTAAGGTACCAGGGCAAGTTCAGGAAGGAGCTAGTGAGGGAGTTCACCATCATATCACGTGGTTCCTTCATTATATAAGATGTGGACGACACGGAGGTGACTGCACATGTGAAATCCTGTCTCGTCACTCGCCGGAGCAACACCTCATGAAATGTCACAAAACATGGGTCTCCAATAACGACACACGCTGAGGAACAGGACTGAGGAGAAGACGGTTCGTAAACAGCGAAATGCAAAATATTCTCTGACTCAAAATCCCGACTTGATGAGGATGACATTCGTAAAAAAAAAAGATTTTCGCCAAAAGAACAGGAGATGGAGGCTGAACAAAAAAAATCACTTATAGCTGAGTCAGTCAACGTCAATGTTAGGTAAGTAAATCCAATCTGGGGCTGGAAAGTAAAGACAGACACAAGTCAATGACAGTCAAAAAAAGGTGGTTATTCTGAAATGGCACTGACAGGAAGAAAATCAGTTTTCAAATAGCCATTGCAGGTACCTGCTCGAGAACTTTCTTCATTGTCTCTCTCTCTCTCACACACACACACACACACACACACACACACACACACACACACACAAAGCGAGCGCGCGCGCAGACATGTGTAGCATGACATTTTCTTGCATCAAGGTACGATCAAAACACAAATTCAGACACAGCTGGGTGTCCCCTTCTCAAGGTTTTCACGAAATAGCCTCTTATTAAGGAAAAGACAGTTTTAACATGCATTACGAAAGTAAAGGTCATTGAATACAACTTGCGAATAACTTATCTTTTTACATATTCTTTCAGGAACATTCCTCACGAATGGTTAAAAACAGGGGAAAAAAATAAACGACAGAATCATACACCGACCAAAACCACCTGTGAAAGAATGAAAACCCAGTGACAAAGACACCATGACGGTGATACTCAAATGATAATAATAATAATAATAATAATAATGTTCACACCCTCGTCACAGCGATTATGGCAGTAACAAAGTCGACGTGTGTGTCAACCTGTGTCGGTCAGAAGAGGAGCCCAAGCTTCGTAGAACAGGCCCGTGTTGATGCAAGCTGAACCAGACAAATCAGACTGGTCTGCAGATATCGATTTTACAACAAAAACAAGCCAACGTAAAAAAAAAAAAAAAAAAAAAAAAGTACTGGAACTGTACTGTTTTTTCTTCTTTGTTTGTCAGCATCTTTGTGGCATCCTTCCACAAGGGGTTACATTTTGCAGGCATTAGTCGTGGCTGAGTGCATCATGTCACAACATTTCAAACAGTTCTGCTGTTCGGAAAGAAAAAAAAAAATCTTTTGTGGAGTTCAGTATACCATTCTCACCAGCAACCCACTTCAACTCCCGAGCCTAAGCAGCTGACTCAAGGTGTGAAAGAGTAATGAAAACAACTGACGATTGACTTCAAAAACAAACACATGAACAGGGAACATGCTGTAAAAAAAAAAAAATAGAACTCTATAAGGCTTCATTTTACATCCTCCACGGGAGAACACGTGTACTGGAACCGAAGAAAACGACGGCAATATTATCCCGGGAGTAAGCATGTGAACAATGCTTGCAATATGCAGGGAGAAAATTCAATGCGATGTTTTAAACAGGCGGGTTTCATTGCCGCGAGAATCCGAGCGAGGAGCTTTGCTCGCGGCAAAGGAAGCGAGACACTTAATTACTACCCAGGCAAACTCTTCTTAACTTCTTTGGGTTCTTCCTGCTGTTACATGGCCAGCCTTCCGATCGTCTCAAGCCCCAATCAGTGGCCTTCTGATCGTTTCATGCACCAATCAGAAGCCTTCTGATCGTTTCATGCACCAATGACAGGACGTCATTACTTTTCGTGCTCCACTTAGAGGACACGACCACTGAAGGATTTTTTTCTCTCGCACACGAGAAAGCCAAAAGATACTCCAGCGACCATCAAAGTTTTGCCGCGACAGTGTACTATGTGGAAAAAAAACCGTGTGTCCACTCATCCCTCTTCCCACTCGCCAAGTTCGCAAGAATTCCTATGAAACCCGTTTCTGTTGAATTCTTTTCAACCGGAAGCCTACCCTACAGTATTTAAGAATTTTTTTTAAGTAGCTGGAGAAGACACTTTCGGGGGGGGAAAAGCTAATCAAAAAAAAAAAAAAAAAACATTTCACAATACGTGTGGATAGGGTAGCTACCATCATTCTTTCAGATAAATACATACATAAAAAAAAAAAAAAAAAAAACTCGTGGATATTCTTTTCCAAAACCAAGGAGACTTGAAATCAGCTGACATGGAACAAGCAGACCTGATGCTCAAGAAAACAAACATGGTTTGACAGATGGCTTTTTTTGCCCAAAAGAAAACAAAAAAAAAAAAAAAAAGAAACCAAACACTAAATTTTATCAAACGAAAGAAATGCCTAGATGAATACTTGCAATACAAAATTATTCCCAAGACATCCAAATCGTAGTAAAACCGGAGAAGGCGTGAGAGACGGAGGGAACATTTTTTTTTGGGGGGGGACACTTGTAGCTGAAAGAAACGTGAGAGTGGTGAAAGTAGGGGGGGGGGGGGGGGGGGGGGGGGGGGGGGGGGGAGATAGTGTCTGGTCAGTTTCAACCAACAGAATGAAAAATAAAACCAAAGAGATAAATGAACACAGAAGAAAAGACAATGGATGGATGAACGAACGAACGACCAAATGTCCACACAAAAGAAACATGCCCAGTTGGACTCAGCATGGGTAAGTGATCACATAACTTTGATATCATTTGGGTTTAGTTTGTGAATTATATTTACGATTAATTCACAGACGAAAGAAAAAAAAGTTTGAAGAAGAAAAAAAAAGAACACGTTCTTCGTGTCAAAGTAACAGTTGATGTGTTGATAAAGCCAGCGGTCTTTTCATCAAACGACGGGTACACGATGAACGTTAAGCACAAAAACTGGCATTTATATAGATACATTTTCTTTCGCTTGTCTTCATAAAGTTGAATACAACTATCTGTTTTTCATTAAGTACTTTTTTTTTTTTTTACGTTCATGCGAACACAAACGTGACTGACGTTGCTATACTATCCAGATATACTATCCACACACTTAACTCCCCCCCCCCCCCCCCCCCCCCCCCCCCCCCATCCCTCCCCCCCCCCCCCCCCCCCCCCCCCCCTCCCCTCCCCCTCCCCCCCCGCCCCCCCCCCAAAATTCCCTCTTAGTGAAAATTCCGTGAGTTTTGACGAATGTGAGGACGTTTCCATTTATGCTGTGTTGGGAATAAAAAAATCCTTCAGACTTGCAACTCTCAAAGAGAAGGTTCGTCTTGTTGGCATCAAACATGACGTGCTTTGTAAATGACCAGGAGCTGGGTCAAAGGTCAGACTGTCTTTAAAACTTCTCCTTCCGTGTCGTTTTTCATACCTGTAGGGCAACACGATTGGCTGAGCACTGTAAACTTGCTCGTGACTGGTCAACGCTTGGTTATTATGTGGTTATGTATCTATCTGTTGAATGACATTACCCTCTGCCGACCGATATTTTTTTTTTTTTTTTTTTTTTTTTGCTTTCTTTCTTTCTTTTTTTTCTGGACTACCATGCAGTCCATCTAACGGGCGACTGATTACGCGTCGCTGGCCTTCGCTGCTGCATGACAACGTTTGACCCGGCAACTATAGCCGTTTGATGCGACAATCAGTGTTTGCTGTTACTATTTTAAGCGACACACGACAGCTTCCTGCCAACCCGGGCAAAAACCTTCGGCAACGAGTTAAGAGGGCAGAAATGGTGTGTGTGTGTGTGCGTGTATGTGTGTGTGTGTGTGTGTGTTTTTCCAACAGCACCTTTTTTCACGACAGACAATCACATCTTCATCATTGTATGTACAGGTCGAAAATTGTCTCCCCTAGCTGCTAACACAGCCCGTGTACTATGCGTCAAGGTGACTGTCAATGGCGGATCTCACGCTGACGCGTTTATTTCTGTTTACTGGTTTATTACACGGGTTTTGACTGACTTGTTCCTGGTTATACCAACACAGTGTAGAAGGCGGTCTGTGTATCCACGAGTCAACTGGCTGTTAGTCAAGGTACTTCCCGTCAGCAGACAAGTTTTTTTGTTGTTTGTTTGTTTTTTTTTTAACACGACATCGTCACAGAGCGTCCGGTGATTTTCTTTGTTGTTGTTGTTGTTGTTTTTTTTTTTTGTTGTTTTTTGTTTTTGTTTTTTTTGTTGTTGTTGTTGTTGTTGTTGTTTTTTGTTCCCAAAGGACTTCAGTTGACTGTGGTCGTTCCGTTCACTTGACCAATCCCTGATGACCTTCGTAGTGCACGATAAGTGCGTTGAAATGGCTTGAACTGTGCCTACCTCTTCACGCCTATATTTACATGTCTACGTATATACATTGTTAAACAAAAAAAAAGGGGGGGGGGAGGGGAGAGAATTGTGTCCAACGAGTCTATTTCCTGTATACTGTATTGTGGCCAATGAGTCTATTTCCTGTATTACTGTATTGTGGCCAATGAGTCTATTTTCTATCAGCATTTTTTTTTTCCAGTTGCATATATCAAAGATGAATGAAATACGTGTTCCTGAGCACTTCAAACCAAACAAATTCAAATTTGGATGAACTGTGAAAGGAACCCCAAAACTGTTGTCCTCGTACGATACCTCAAGCTTGCGTAAAACAAAACAAAACAAACAAAAAAAAAAACGTAAAACAAAAATAACGTAGAGTGCAAACTGTACAAAGATAAACAGTAATGAAAACCATGTGAGGCTATGCTTCAAAAGTGTGATACTCTACACCAAATCAACGAGTTACAAACCAAGGTCTTTTCAATAATTTTTTTTTTTTTTTAAAGTACGAACAAACCCAACCAGAAATCACTGTCCAAAGTTTGAAATGTAGATCAAACATGTTAATCTACACGAAAATAAAAAGCACGACAGACAAGATTCTAAATACGGAATTAACAAATGTCACAAAGCCAGGGTCTATTTCATACATACATACACACACACACACAAAAAAAAAAACAAGATGAGCAGAGCCAACAGTAAATCGCTGTCCACTGTTCCAGGAACAATACCGATAGTTTTGCTTTAGGATGGGAGTCAAATGTAATGCTTCTTTGTTTTGCTTCTTCGCTTCAAAAGAGAAAACAAAAACAACAATATATATTAAAAAAAAAAAAAAAAAAAAAAAGAAAAGAACAGACAAAAAACAAGTTCAGCTCACAGCAAAAAGAATCGTGTTTCAGACAGATAGCAGTTCATTTTCATATACAAAGGAAAAGCTCAAATAAAGAAGATTTGTTCAACATGGTGGATGTTAAGAAAAACATGATTTCTAACAATGTCGGTCATCATCTGGAGTGGTTACGCTTTTGTTGTTGCTGCTCTCTCTCTCTCTCTCTCTCTCTCTCTCTCTCTCTCTCTCTCTCTCTCTCTCTCTCTCTCTCTCACACACACACACACACACACACACACACACACACACACACACACACACACACAATCGTCACTTATTTGGTTCTCTTCTCCTTGTGGTTATCAACATTATTGCATCAATGTGACTTCATCAACGTAATAACAACAGCTGAAAATGACGACACCGTGTAGGTTAAATTCGTCACCTCCTCCATCCCGCCCATTCCCAACCACCTTCATTACACTGACCACAAAAGAAAACAACACGAACGGAAGTGGCGCTAGTAGACTGCTTGTCGGTTGGTTAGCGGTCATTTGGCTAGATTTCAAAAAAAAAAAAAAAAAAAAAGAAAAAAAAAAAACCAGTCCACTAAAGGGATATCACACTGTTTGATCCAGTCATTTGACTCGATCAGATTCAGTGTTTGTCAGTGGTGTCCAGTCCACATGCTCAGCAATACGCCGCGTCACACCGTACATTTCTGCAGCACTAGCCTGTGTTGATTCATTGTCAATAGAGAGGTCAAGGTCTAAAAATCGTTGCCCGTGGTTTACCTCAATAAAAATGAATGAACGGGGGAAAAAAAACGCAAAAACACACAAAAAAAAGCACACACATACACAAACGAACAAAATCTTTTTATCCGCGGGCCTGATGACTTCACGTCAAGTTATACAAAACTACGGACGGTTCTTTGTACAAATGAGGAGTCGTCATCATTTTTAGTTCATTGCGAACAGCATAATTCCTGAACGTGTTCAGAGAAGATTTCCTTTTCGCGCCTCTAGCCCCCTAAGACAATGTTTTTTTTTTTTTCTTTCTTGTTTGTATCGTGGATGAAGGAGAGTTAAAGTGGCGAGATGCTGATTTAGAAACAAGATTGTTTAATCGTGGTCTATGTCTATATATATATATATATATATATATATATATATATATATATATATATATATGTGTGTGTGTGTGTGTGTGTGTGTGCGTGCGTGCGTGCGTGCGTGCGTGCGTGTGTGTGTGTGTGTGTGTGTGTAGCGTGTTTCGCTAAATGCTATAAAGTTCCTTGCCACTGGAAAGGAAATGCCGACGGATTCCGTCAATTGATTTTGCACAACCTTCGTGATTTCCATGTTGATTAGCAGTTCTGGGGCCCAGTCGTGCTCTGAATACACGCTGCAGCCTGCTGAACCAGATTCGAAAGAGACGTATACACAACGTTTGTGGCATGGATGGATCGCTCACGGTTCGTTCGGGTCAGACTGCATGCAAATGAGAAAAGTACCTCTACCATCATGCCGAGACCGGTCTCAAGACTTAAGTTAGAGAGCGTGCGCCTTAAGGAGGGCAGGGTAACACAAAATGACACTCATAATAAAACAATCATCATGATGATAAGGACCAGCGAAACGTAATCAATCAGTCGCAGCGAGCATCGTCACGAATTTCTGATGCAGCATAGCGAGTCACTAAAGGTGGGCGAAATTAGTACAGGAGGCGGCCGAACCATTTGTGCAGCAGCTCGCTGAAAACAAAGAGACAGGTGTCTAGCAAAAATAGTAAGTAAGTAAATAACTAACCAAATAAACAAATGCAATAGAGATAGAAATTCCAAACAACAGTAAAAAAAAAAAAAAAAAAAAAAAAAAAAAAAAAAAAAAAAAAAAAAAACCCTTCGGAATTTGTTCACCACATCCAGAATTCACGTTCACACCCACAGAAGGCGATGTAGCAGATTGACAAAATGGTCCCAGGACAGTTAGGGATGAGGATCCACCTGGATTGAGAAAATCGTCCCAAGACAGAGGGGGATGAGGATCCATCTGGATTGAGAAAATCGTCCCAAGACCGTTGGGATTGAGGATCTGTTCGGATAGAGAAAATCGTTCCAGGACAATTGGGATTGAGGATCTGTCCGGAGAGAGAAAATCGTCCCAGGATAGTTGTGGTTGAGGATCGATTTGGACTGAGAAAACCGTCCCAGGATAGTTGGGGCCGAGGATCTACATGTCAGTAAGGCCACCAGAATAACAACAAGTTCAACATTGACATTTTGGAATGTGATGTTGATTTCCACTGCCTCCACAGTCAGCATTAAGATGGCCGCTGCGGTGTGATTGACTTCAGAGGGCTTCGAACTCTCGCCCTAGAACTGCGATCTCGGTGCTCTCGCCGTCACCCCAAACCGACGCATTCTTCTGTTCCTTACAGCCCCTGATCAGTTCTTACCCCACCCCCTCCTTTTCCCGTCCCCCTATCTGGTCGGCTCGAACCCTCCTCCCCATTCCCATGAATGCCTCCTCCTCTTGTGTTCAGTCATGATTTGTCTGTAGCTCACCCCTCTCCGCCCTCACCCCCACCTCTCTGCCCCTCCCCCCTGTCCCCTCCCCTCCATCCCTCCCTGTCCTCGTTCCTTCTTCATCTCCTAAATCTGCTTCACCACTCGATGCAATCTTCGTGTGTGCGTGTGTGTGTGTGTGTGTGACCACGGTAAATTACTTCAATCTTGTCATAATCTATGTAGGGTGAGGTTCTTGTTCTCACATTTCCTCTTTCTTTCCGTGTCAGTGGCACACCTACCGGCTCATTCACCACAGCTCCCTCACTGTCGCATTCCCAATGCTGGCTGTCATCACGGAGCGGTGTGTTGTTGTTGTTGTTGTTGTTGTTCTTGTCTTCAATTTAACGTCTTTCCACATTAAGTGATATTAGACGAAGGGAAAGGATTTGGAGAGGGGGAGCATGAGGAGGAGGTGGGTGGGTGGGTTATCTTGCAATCATATACAAAAAAAAAGCATCTTTACAATCTTTACAATACAATGGAAAAAAAAGGTATGGAAAAACTAACTTTAAATAACTATTTGAATCATAACACAAACTATAACAAATGTCCCGTAGGACTGCGCAGTAAACAGTTCGCAAAGTCAAACAACAAACTAAAATTCTCAAGGAGACGGTCAACAGAACTTTCAGAAATACCCGGTACATAGGTCTCAATCTCTGGCATTCCAGAAGAATGTGTTGGTTTTGAAAATTTGTGCACCGCACAGACGTTTAACATTCTTGCTGAATTTTGTTTTGAAAGGCGTTAAGCTTTATCCTATAAGACAGCGAAGTAATGTGTCTACATTTGAAACTGTTGCTATAACTGGAGCGGTGTGTGTTGTCTGTGACATGATATCCCCGGCCAGGGGAGACGCCGCCCTACTGCAGTCAGTTCAGCGATGATCACTGGTGTGCCTGGTCATCCTTCTTCTGTCGAGTGCAACCGCTCATCTGGCAAAATTGGACTGAATGAGCGAATTCCGCCACTCCTGTCACCAACCCTTCAGTGGGAATGACTTTGAAATGGGACTTCATTGCGACGGTGTTCGTTTGTGGATTTGTTGAATTATAACTAATCGAAGAATTCGATAGGCTGAAGACTAACCACGCACATGCAATTAAGATAAAAAAAAAAAAAAAAAGCGCAAAGAAAGCAGATTAGGGAGTACGGAGATAGATCGGGACACGCACACGCATGCACGCGCACTTGTACACACACACACACACACACACACACACACACACAAACATACACAATGTGTGTACGTGTGTGTGTGCGTGCGTGCGTGCGTGTGCGTGTGCGTGTGTGTGTGTGTGTGTAGAGAGAGAGAGAGAAAGAGAGAGAGAGAGAGAGAGAGAGAGAGAGAGAGAGGTGGAGCAAAACAATATTGATAAAAGGAACAAGTCGTGGTCGGTTTTACGATATAAAAATCCGAGCGCGAAAAAATCCACACACACACACACACACACACACACACACACACACACACAAAGACAAAGAAAATAAAGAAAACCTGACCGGGCAAGGTCCCACCAAAGCCTGCATATTTTAACACACGTCCTAAATCAGCAATTCACGTGTTTCTGTTTTACTGTCTTTGTCACAATGGTGCACAAAACACCCGTTAGACATAGTTCAGTGGACTGCGTAAGATCAACGGTTCCAAGGGGGGGGGGGGGGGGGGGGGGGTGGGGAAATAAGATTAAACAAACAGCAAACTAAACAATGAAAACATATATCATTTAGAACAACTTCAAACAAAAAGGGGGGGGGGGGGGGGGGGGGGGGGGGGGAGAAAAACACGCAGCGATGAAACTCTGTGATCGTATACTCGCCAATCATGCATCCATGGTAGACAGGTACGTGAGTTGGGTTGTTAAAAACATGTTGCTTTTCCATACATCTGTGCAAAATCACACACACAGAAATAAAAACTTCGACGAAAGCGTTGAGAGCAAATGACAGCACTATTGCTAATCCAACACCGACGTAGCAAAGGTTATAAACTGGCTCTGTCGTTAGAACACGGTTGGGTGACAACTGTGGTTTGTCGCGCAGCCAATATCCGGGGCCATTGCAGTATTGTAAACACGTGTTTGAAAGCGTACAAAATATAACGACACCGTAAAACACTACCCATGGAAATCAGGTTTTCTGTTTAAATAAAAGTTAAGGGGGTGGGGGGGGGGGGGGGGAATTTGCTTCTGTTACCCAAATGTCACTGTCCCCGTTGACAGATTTGTCTGTCTTGTATATACACACTAGGCTTGATCTTCCGTTTACATCAGTTTACGTTTACATGCAAAATAGGGTCAAGGTACAGACTACATGTCTTCATGAACAGATGAATGTTAACAACAACAACAACAAAAAATGACTGTAAAACGAGTCCAAACAAAGAAACAAAAGGGGAAAAAAGGCAATGAAAAATGTCACGCTAAACCTGAATTCAAAGATAATTATCATCTTCCGTCTCATCAGACATTGACAATAGCGAATCAGTCCAATAATGCACAAAGTAAATGTTAGACACTGGGGACAGATATTCAGTCAGGTAACACAACAAAGTAGACTCTGGACACTGGAGGCAGATGTTTAGTGGAAGATGTCGGACATTGAGGGTAGCGATTCAATGCAGTAATGCCTCAAAACATGCTGCTCATGGTACAGAGAACAGCAAGTCGGTGTTGTAATGCATCAAGGTAGAGACACTGCACACCGAGGCGATTGATTCACTCTAATGATGCGTCAAAAATAGATAGTTGACATTTGAGCGTTGTATTCAGTTTTGCAATGCGCCAAAGTAGACTCTTGACGTAAGTGATTCAACGCAGTAATGCATCGAAGTAGACTCTTGACACTGAGGGAAGTATCTATCCTACCAACGCACCAAAGTGGACACTTGATATTGAGGGTAGCGATTCAGTCCAATAACGCAAGTAGACTCTTGACATAAGTGATCCAACCCGGTAATGCATCAAAGTAGACTCTTGACACTGAGGGTAGTAGTCATCTTGGTAGCGCATCAAAGTGGACACTTGATATTGAGGGTAGTATTCATCTGGGTAGCGCATCAAAGTGGACACTTGATATTGAGGGTAGTGATGTAATCCAGTTATGCATCAACGGACAATACAGTGTTCATCTATCTAGTCATCAATCCTCCACAACTGCGATTTCACGGCTGAACGGATGTGGTGTAGCGTAAACGGATTTATCCACACGCAGTGACGCGCCCCTTGAAAACTGACACAACAGACAAAAAAATAGTTCCACGTGCACTGGCTTTCCCGTTGTTTTTTACCAAGTATTTCCATAAACCAGTACGCGGAAATCAACATCCTCAATAGGAGACTACCTCGATTAGTCTAGCAGTGTACCCAAATTTGATCATCTGCAAAATGCACCCAAATTGACAATCTGCAAAACACATTATCTGACACGTTTGCACAATGAATCGATGCATCAAAAAAAAAGGTAAACGTTTCCTTAAATTGATCAGTACTTGTTTTGGTGGTTGACTGTTACGAACGTCAGTCCAACAGGCAATAATTTATTGAGAAAAAAAAAAAGATTTAATGCAGCAACATCTTTTGAGGGGTTAGATTAAGTTAACTGGCTCAAGAAAGTGACGCATTTACATCGACTTCATGTCAAAATTGTGTGCAAAGCACCCCAACCATATACTATTGTTAAGTAGTTCACCGTGGCAATATCTCAGAAATGGATGTTGTAAGTTGACTGCTTCAGTTCAATAACATCACCATTTAGACTTTAGATAGGCCAGTTTAGAACATCGACACAGCATAAGCACTCAAGAGGAGTAATCCAAAAACAGCAACATTCAAACTTAATGTCTTCCTTCATGTAAACTGGATGGATTCAGGATGCAGCAATGTGATCGATTTGAGATCTTCCCTCTAACACACTTCGGAACAGCAAAGGAGAAGAACTTGTGGACATGGAAATTATTTTTCAGGGGTAATTCACTCGAGCGGTCGTTTCTAAATTGTAGCAGATAAAGACTCACAGAATGTGATGATCATTTATTGACTGATTCATTCACCGATCTAAGCCCGATTTTCTTCGCAGGAGATTTACCCCCATCAAATATTACCCATTCTTACGTCTGTGCATGTTGCGTGGGGACTTGATTCTCGTGAAGCCACGCATCCTCTCTTTACAGCCTACTTTTACTTTATGATTTTCAGCGCATGCCAAATATATTCTCACGCAAATTGTGTTCCTGAGTACATTTTTCTTCTTTTTTTGTCGTTGTTATCAACTAAAATCAGGTTATTTCACGTAGTTAGTTAGTTAGTTAGTGTTTATAGGGTCCAGCGGACTATTAGGAGCCAAATCAGGACCTCAGCCTTTTTTTCTTTTTTTTTTTAATAGTGTTTTTCATTTGGAAATGTTCTAATCCGTTCATGGTCGTATAAAGTCGAATAAGCAGATATCAGTTTTCCCACCAGGTGAAGACAGATAGATTTTCATGAAATAAGGAATCGGTAGCGTCATCGGTAGCGTCATCTTCATCAGCCCCAGCCTCATCGATCAGCATTTGAAAAACAAAAAGTCTTAATCCTTGTGCTCTTTCAAGCCCTGATCTCATTGTGACCTCTCCACGTCAATGCCCTTGAGCTGGTTCTGTGGGGGGTCTCCGGTTCTGGCAAATTCATGGGGACTCTCGTTGGACGGACGTAGCGGCGCCCTCTACAGTGAGGGCTCACTCACGCCGTCTCCTAGATTATTTAAGGGCTTTGTAAGTGGTGTGTCGCGCACGGTCGATCAGTTCAGGCACCACTGAACACCAACACCACTGCAGCGCACTGTCTCATTCGGTGGCTTTGCCACATGATTTGACATGGACTGCTCCTCGTGGATTGCCGGTGCCGAGGCTGTGGCCGGGGGTGAGGGAAAAAGGGGTGGGGTGGGGGTGGGGGGTTCGGAATGAGCGGTATGGGTTCGGCGCTACTAAGATAGCATGGAAGACAAGACAGCAAAATAAAAAAGCAGAAGAAGAAGAAGAAAAGAACAGAATGAAGAGGAAGAGAAGAAGAGAAGAAGAAGAAGAAGAAGAAGAAGAGAAGAAGAAGAGGGAAGAGGAGAAGAAGAAGAACAGAACAGAATCAAGAAGAAGAAGAAGAAGAAAAGAACAGAACGAAGGAGGAGGCAGGAGAAGGAAGAAGAAAGAAGAAAAAAAAAAGAAAAGAAAGAAAAAGAAGAAGAAGAAGAAGAAAGAAGAGAAGAATGAAGAGGAGGAAGAAGAAGAAGAAGAAGAAGAAGAAGAAGAAGAGAAAAGAGAAAATGAAGAAGAAGAAGAAGAAGAAGTAGAAGAAGAAGAATAAAAGATGAAGAAGAAAAGAAGAAAGAAGAAGATGAAGAAGAAGAAGAAGAAGAAGAAGAAGAAGAAGAAAAAAGAAGAAAAGAGAGCAGAGGAAGAGAAAGAGGAGTAGGAGGAGGAGAGGAAGAAGAAGAACAACAACAACAACACAACAAAAGATGGAAGAAGAGAAGAAGAAAAGAAGAAGAAGAAGAAGAAAGAGAAGAAGAGAATAAAGAAAAGATACAAGAAGATAGAGAAAGAAGAAGAAGAAGAGAAGAAGAAGAAGAAGTGTCACTTTAAGGGCATGTGAAAAACAAAAAACGTAACTCGAATCTTCGTAATCGGCTATTTTTGCTCTCTCTGTGTTCTCCCCCCCCCCCCCCCCCCCCCGCCCTCTCTCTCTCTCTCTCTCTCTCTCTCTCTCTCTCTCTCTCTCTCTCTCTCTCTCTCTCTCTCTCTCTAGCACATACAAACAAAACCTCTAAACAGGGTTCGTCGCATTTTCAAGAATGCCAATATTTACGGAGTAAAATCAAAATTAATAGCTGACATTTAACAAAAAAACAAAAAAAAAAAAAAAAAAAGCATTTGATGTAGGTTACATTTAAACGTAAAAAATCATTTTTTCCTGGGAAGCTAGTTTTGAAAGTTGATTGAAAAGGCGTGCAAGCACACACACACACACACACACACACACGCGCACACAACACACACACACACACACACACACAATCTTTTATTTAACCCTTTAGGTCCTGCTTGCTTCTGGAAGCTGGTCGAGTGGTTGGTCTGACACTGCATTTCAAAAACGTTCAGCGGACTGGTTCGAAAAAATAAAATGACATCAAAACAAGTCTTGTGGCGTGGTTCAATTCCTTTCACTGCAACTTCAGTGTCCCCTGCCCACGGGAAAGGTGACTGGGGAGGAGGTAGAGGGGGGGGGAATGGAAGGGGGGGTGGAAGGCCGGGGGGAGGGAGGGAGGGGAGGGGGTGAGAGGAACAGGCAGTAAAACGGATGATGATTAAGACAAGTATGTGTGAAAATGTCACTTCTGCTGTGCAAATATACGTTATATATGTACAAGTACTGAAAAAAAGGAGAATATTGCCCCGGTTTATAACATTCGATACCGTTGGAAAAAAAAAAAAATTCACAGATCCACGGAAGCATAACCTTTGTGCCTGCGACAAGTCGCCTCATCACCTAAACACTCAATTCCCATATTTGTGGAAGGTAAATAATGTTTCACAATCAGCAGATCTATGAATGGATCTTAGTACACTAAATTGCTATAGAAATGTCCACTGCTTCTTGTTTGGTATCACATCATTTTCAGTATAGAAAGCATTGTGCAAAAAAAAAAAAAAAAATCATTGAAAACAGACAGTCGGAGAGACATTCGCCTTGATCTGTAATGTGAAAACCACGCGTTAAAACGTGCAATTGATTAAGCGATATCCTTCGTGGTATATTTTAATATTTTAAGCCCTTGTTCGTGACAAAATAAGTGTGTAATAGCCTATGCTTGTGACAATGAAGAGGTTCTGTTAAGTTTCTGAGACTGTCTTCTTTCGGAAATTGTTACTGACCTTGATATAAAGGTCCTTCCAAAGTTATTAAAGTTCGCTTGATGGAAATAACAACACTATATATATATATATATATATATATATATATATATATATATATATATATATATATATATATATTCACACACGCACGCACTTTCATAACCAGCAACGGACTAAACAGTTTACCACTAACGTCTTCCTGACACCCAAAATTCTTCAGTATGACGAACAAAGAATGTGTTCCTTGAAATTTGGTTAGAATGCCTTGTGACTCCAAAACCCACATTTCAATAACTTTAAAAAAAAAAAAAAAAAAAAAAAAAAAAAAAAAAAAAAAAAAAAAGACACACACATCGTTTGAGGACTGTTTCAAAAGTGTTGTAAACGTCTGCTATCAGAAAGTACAACAGTCTTGTCAAACTTGATTCAAGAGCATTGCAAAAGTACCGGCATCTGTTGTGAAAAGCCTCCGTCGTCAGACTTTCATTTCCTTTTGAAGAAAATGGTTTTAATTAGTCGACTAAAAATCTCAACAGCCAAATGATCTCAATCGTATATTCTTTTCTGAAAAGAACATGCTTCTCAGTGGTTGATTAAGAATGTTAATTGCTAATATTCACATTAAACGTTTTCTTTTATAAGAAAAGAAAAATAATGTAATCGGTCGATTGAAATTTCTAAGCTCAAAGATCATTGTTATAACATCTCATCACATAACATACTCTTTTCTTTAAAAACACGCTTTTTCTTGGCCGAATAATCGTCCATTGCTGATTATTGAGATTAATCTTTTTCCTTCTTAAAAATGAAATTATTTGATCAATCAGCATTATCTATCAAAGATCGTTTGTTATATTAACATGTTTTGTGCTTGCAATGGTTTGAATAGGCCAATTCATAATGTTTATTAACAAAAGATCATACAGACGATAATATCTTGTTTACAAAGCGGTTTTAACCGGTCGTTTTTCTTTTTCCTTTAATCAAAATCAACATCTTTTTTTTTCTAGCAAGCTTGTTTGTGCCGTGAAGGCTGCCCCATTGTAATGTCTGTTACCACCGCGTGGCATCGGAGAAAAAGGAGTCTATCTGCAGATAAAACATGTACAGTAAAAAGCCTGCTAAGCTGTATTGGGATGCAGAGGAGGGGGTATAAAAAGTAACATTTGCTTGTCATCAAAACAAGAACAACAACCCCCCCAAAAAAAAACGTATCTAGACTGTGAGCTCACCATATTCTCTGTATACAGGCATAATATAAATATAAAGTATGTAAAATAATTATGTACAGCATCTAATAAACATACGTCATCTGCCTGCTAGGTTCGAACAGGCCAAAGGTTGATTGATACAATTGCAAATAATTTATGTCACTGAACTGTTAACGAAAAAAAAGAGAGAGAGAATACGACAGTTTTAGAACATACAGGCTTTAAAATAGTTACAAATTCATGGAGCTGATTCAATGGCCACCATCTAGGAACAACGGTAGGGAAGTTCCAATGCAGTCTTCACCAGGTATACAAAGGGCTAATGAAAAGATTCACCATAAAGTCAAATGAACCACCAATTCAAACGAGCTTTGCGAAACGACAAGATTTTTTTATCACGTGATTTTATACCACACACACACAAAGCAACGTGATCAAAGAGCCGAAGATTTCCCTGAAACGTAACATCTTGTCCTCAGCATGCATGTTTGCATTGCTGTAAACATATCAAAAGTGTGTGTGTGTGTGTGTGTGTGTGTGTGTGTGTGCGTGTGCGTGTGCGGTGTGGGTGTGTGTGTGTGTGTGTGTGTTGGTCCTTTGATTTTCAACTCCTGACGAGACTGGTCTATCATAGGGTCCCAGAAAACACCGGCCAATATTGTCCAACTGTTAACAAAACACGAAGTCATCCAAGTCATTGGTCAAAGTCCTTAACGGTGCGAAATTGGACCGTTCGAAGTAAGCACTCAAGTTCAGCTTCGCGAAGAAGAGGCATCTCGAAGACAAGCAGAAGTTGATCCAGGAAAAAGTAACCGTTGGACTTCCTTAGACCATGTGATGCACGACATTCAACGCAAAGGAAATTCACCATGCTGTGACGACGTCTCCAAGTCAAAGATGCACAGCAGACAGGATCAGAGTCTCCGCCTTCACGTGTCGGAAATCCATCACGCACGCTGAAGGCATTGAGCACTTCCTGATGATCTGACTGCCTCCTTTTCGCAGGTTGCTTGTCGGTTCGCCACACTTCACAGACGGTCCGTTCCCCTCTGTGGTCAATACAAGTGCTGTTGTTTACGACCAGGCTGGTGTCACAGCAGGGCTGTAAGAATCCCGTCACATTCGATGCTGTTTCAAACAAGGAAAAGAAACAATCTCATGCAACACTGGTGTCAGTGGCCCCTCTCAGGCGTCAACATAGTCCAGATACAAAGGCTTCCAGACTCCGACGCAAGCAACGCTGTAGGACCTCCAGCACCCACACCTGCTCAGATCTCAGCTGCCTCTGCTTTTGTGTGTCCAAGAGAGAGCTGGTCATTCCAAGCACCGAGGAAAAAGCAAGAGAAGACATCGCAATAAAACACAGCCCTACACAGCGCGCTGACTCTCGCTGCTCTGAAAAGCTATGCCGAGGCCATGCCAGGAACAGACACCGCGTGGCTGTGCACTCGCTTGATATCGTCCCGGAACAGGTGTGATGAGTGAGTACACACACGCCAAGACGATCACACGTTTTGTAACCTCCGTGATGACTAGTAGGAGAGGTCGTCCTTCATGAACATGTCTCTGAGAAAAAAAGAGGGGGGGGGGGGGGGGGGGGGGGGGGGGGGGGGGGGGAGGGGGGGGGGGGGTCTGTTGGTGCGTACACACGCTATCTTTGACTTCGTTCAGGGTTCTGGAAGGTCCCTCCAGATATCCACAGTGTGTTCTGAGGAAAAGTCATACACCACACCGATCTCTTCCTCTGTCGCAGTGCCCTCACAAACGTTCGTGACTCACACAGAGGCCACGCATCCCCTCCCCACCTGACAAGCTTTCAAGGGATGCGTCAGGGAGGTGGCGCCTGTTCGTCACATCTTGTCCCGTGCGAAGGCCTCGTGCTGTCCGGACACTTGCTCCGCCCTCTGTAGTCCGCTCAGCATCTTCTCCATGCGCGACAGATCCCCACTGCTGCGGGCTGCGGAGCCTTGGAAGCCGCCTTGGTGAAGGGTGGGAGCCTGGAGGAGGTCAGACCCCCTGTCGTCAGGCCCGCCCCCTGACTGGGGCGAATGGGCATCCTCCTTCACCCCCCCCTCCACGGACGAGGGCAGGGGCACGGTGGAGGTGGAGGGAGGGGAGGGTGAGGAAGAGCGGGGCTGCCCACTTTGGGCGAGGTCTTGTCACGGGCCTTGGGACGTGGCCCCCGCGAAGGAGGAGGAGGAGGAGGAGGAAGAGGAGGAGGCG
>JADBJO010004363.1:90000-97500 GCA_016801955.1 Conus betulinus | reverse complement strand
AATCGTCAGCAACCTTGGTTTGGGGCGATGATGGTCTTTCCCTTAGGATACAACGTGGACACACCCCACACAGTTTTACAGGTGTTGAAACGAACCACACACACACACACACACACACACACACACACACACACACACACACACACACACACGCACAACACGCACGCACACACGCACGCACGCACACGCACGCTCGCTCACGCTCTCTCTCTCTCTCTCTCTCTCTCTCTCTCTCTCTCTCTCTCTCTCTCTCTCTCTCTCTCTCAGTCAGCACTCACTTCTTCTCTCGTCGTTTTCCACCCCCTGTGTCGCGGAATCCTTTGGCAAACGGGTTGTGGTCGATCTTCAGCTGCGTGATCTGAAAAACATCCAAACCATACTTACTAGCGGTGTGAAAATCAAACACACACCTATATTACGTTCCGTCACAAGCATATCATCACCGGGTGCCAAACTATCGTTCCTAGTCTCCTAATCCCATTTTCACCGATTCCCGATATGCCTTTTTCTTTCATAAATGCCGTTAGAAATACAACCAAAACGCAACGATCACCGTTTGATAAGGTTCTGGCTTGTGTTCAAATGATTGTAATCGATTAGAATTTTTTTTTAAAAAAAGGTTGGGATTCTAATTAGCAGATGGATAAATGAAGGAGATTCCAGACGGGAGAGGGAAAGTGTGTGGATGGGCTAGGGGCGGGGCGTTCAGAAATAGGAGAGGAGCAAGCAGGAGGGGGATGGAGAGCGTTCAAAAGGTTGAAATTGTTCGCGAATTTAAAAAGAAAAAAAAAATGTATTGTGGGGGAAAACGGTGAACGAGGGGAGAGGAAGAAGGGACGGGCGGGGAGGGGAGGGGATGGGGAGACAGGGGTGAGTGGGGGGGAAAAAATTGTAACTTAATTCATCAAAGTCGCGTGATGGACCGTTGGCGCGCTGGAGCGAACGACTCCCTTAAACATTCAGCTGGCTCTGGTCCTTAGGATCATTACCCAGCGCAGGAGCTGCAGGACGGACGAAAAGGAAGTAACGGAGATGCAGTATCTCCTAAATAAAAAAAAACAGGTTTTAGCTCTATTATGGACAACTCAGTCGTGTGCCACACCTAGTCTGCGTTCACGTGGTGGCCAGTTCGAATCCCGAGCTTCGAATCTAGCAATTTGCACATTCGCTTCCTGTTTCAAGTGTTGCCCTTCTGATGAAATAACGTAGTTTTAGACACCTCCTCTCCTTTCCGTGACGTCCGTGACGTCTGCCGGCTGTCCTATCACTGGTAGGTAGCTAGAGGTGAGTTTTACGTCCTATTGGCCTGAGGCCCTTAAGGACGTGGTGTATCCCAGACCGTAGTCTGTCTTTCCAGTGGCAGGAGGTCTGGTCACTGGCAGGAGTCCTGGGCTTCGTTTCAGACGGGGGCTGTCCTGTCTTGATCTGGTTTTCGTCCCAGACTCCGAGTGTGGGCCCACTTCTTTCTACATGCTGAACGAGTGTCCAGCGCTTGTTCGGGTTCCGTGAGAACCGGTGTACAAATTGATATTACCTGTGATGTCAACTCCTGTGGAATGTCCACACCCAACTCAGGTGATGGGATGGTCGGGGATAACCATCCCGGGACAGATGGGATGGGGAAGGGGCATGTATGCAAGGGGGGGGGGGGGGGGGGGGCGAAAAGAGGGAAACCTATGTAATACTACACTGAGCCCACAAGAGTGACAACGCGTTGAGGTGGGTGGAAACAATGTCTTTAGGTTTTTTTTCTTAAGCTGGTTGCCTCTGTGTGTGTGTGCGTGCGTGCGTGCGAGCGAGCGTGCGTGCGCGCGCGCGCGCCCGCGCGCGTGTGTATGTGTGTGTGTGTGTAAGTAGAGAGAGAGAGAGAGAGAGAGAGAGAGAGAGAGAGAGAGAGAGAGAGAGAGAAAAGAGAGAGAGAGAGAATCTGTATGTTTGTGTGCGCGCGCTGTTAGTTTTTCTTCTTGTTGTTTTCGTGGTGATGGTGGCAGTGTGTGTTTGTGTATGTGTGTGTCTGTGTCTGTGTGTACTTGCGTGCGCGTGTGTGCGCGTGTCTGTGTATGTTTGTGCGCGCGCGTGTGTGATCTTTGTATGCGTATTGTGGAGTGTTGCGGAGGGGACGGGAAGGGGGTGGTTCATTCACCAGCTTCCGTCAGTGTTGTCTCGATTCAGTCAGGTACTGGGCGCTGCGTTAACCTGTTGTGATTCCCCCCCCTCCATCTCCTGCCAAACGTTCTCGCCCACCTGAGCAAGGCCTCCCTGTATGTGCGTTCACCAACAGGTCTTCCGTCTGGCTATCAATACTGGCAGCTTGCGTGATAAAGCAAAAACCTCATCGCCACCCCCCCGACACGCGCCCAGCACGGATGGCAACGCCAGTCGCAGTTTGCGTGATATTGGCGCGCAGCGTTTACAACTCTCTAAAAGCGGAGATGCTTTGTTTCAAAGGTCAAAGAGGGACGTTTCTTCGTTTCTCTCTCTCTCTCTCTCTCTCTCTCTCTCTCTCTCTCTCTCTCTCTCTCTCTCTCTCTCTCTCATGCCTTGAACGAAAGAAAAGAAATGCCAATTAAACCACAGCAGGTTTTTTTTTGTTTGTTTTTTTTTTTTTGTTTGTGTTTTTTTTTTTTGTACACCAGTCTCCCTCGGGTGATCTGTCCCACTTCAGCCTTCAGTAAGTTTATTGCCAATCAGCGCGTGAACTTTCGAGAACTGTAATTATTCTGGCGACGGCAGGATCGGGTGGGTTTTACGTCACCTTTTTTTGTCTGCGCAGTGTGATTTGAGTGGAACTGTTTGCCTCGGACTCTTATCAACGACAAGAAAAAGCGAACAAACGACTACAACTTGTAGTGACGGCAGCAATGACTGCGGCAGCAACAGCAGCAGTAGTAGTTCTGTGGTGGTTTGGGTAGTAGGAGTAGTCATCTATTCTCCCTACAAACAAGCAGACAACAAAGGGTAATGACGTATTATCTCTACACCAAAAAACTAACAGCCACATCGGTTATTGAAAGCTAGAACAATCGTAGAAAAACGCGGACACGATACGGTACATTCAGAAGTTCTCTTCTCACGAGTGGCACCGGTTTCTTCAAAAAGCAGCCCTGTTCAAGATGGCTGCAGCATTGTTAAGCAGCAGGTTAGGCAGAAAAATCACGAAACTCCTCGGTTGACGCCTAACGACAAAACAACGGTTAACTTAACGAAAGCAACCAGTTAAGTTTGAAAGACGAATGAAAACAGAACGGTACAGGCAGCTGAACTGAGACTTGGGTCAACACCAAAGGCACGAACAGCTGACAGAAAAATCACCGAATCGCCGAACCTCGACACACATGGTATTTTTTTTTTTGTCGAGAAGAGAAGAAGAGAGAGAGAGAGAGAGAGAGAGAGAGAGAGAGAGAGAGAGAGAGAGAGAGAGAGATGAAGGACACAAACAAAGTTAAACAGCCTAGTCATTGTTTCAACACCGTTTGTCCCTTTTAGAATCCACTTCACTTTCAATACAAACAGTCAGAACATCGCCTACAGGGCAGACAGCAAATACTTTGTGATCAATGCACCGCCAAACTCGTTGTAAGGCACTATAGATAGTAACGTCCTCTGACTGATTTATCTCCCTTCTCACCATCAAATGTTTGGCAATCATGCACCGACAAACTCTTCATAATGCGCTGCGAGTAGCAACATCCTCTGCTTGACGCACAGAATTATCTCCCTTCTCAACCTCAGTTTCTCAGACCAGCCGACCCGCGCATTCAAGAGGTAAACGCCTGGGACTTTTGCTCCCAATGGGGAGGGAGTTCACAAATTTCGACCAGTCCACATAGTCCGACATAATGCGGTAATGTTATTAATAAACGAGGCATGGGAAAAAAACCAAGAAGATACAACTATACAGAGTTGAATACAGCTTATCTCTGCCTGAAAATCCACTTCGTCTGCCATGTCAACAAGATAAATGATGTGTCAAGGGCTTTCCAAAACTACGTTTAGCCACTATTTTCAGATGCCCCACGCACAAACTAACTAAATCGAAAAAAATGAAAAAAAAAAAAAAAAATAAATAGATAAGTAACATTCCTGATAAATAGGCCTAGCCCTCAAAATTCACACTCGCCGGATACCCACGGAGGGAGGAATTATGTAACGGGCCTTTTCCCAAGCGGCTAAAACCAGCCAGCGCCTCACCTTCTCGTTCTGGTAGGCCGTGACAGCTATGAACTCGGTCTCCTTGAAGACGAACGTGCGGAAAGGGCTGTAAGGGATCTTCAAGATGTCGTCCGTGCGTACCAGGTGAAAGCGGGGTTGGTATTTGTGCATGGAGTTGAGAATCGTCTGCAACATATGTACCACAAACGTAAAGGTCATAAAGTCCCATATCCCAGCAGAAACCTGTCAGCACTTCATCGTGTTTAGGAAACGTATCTCACAATCATAGAAGACCCACGGCCTAGCAGAAAATCTGATAACATTGTTCACCGTGTTTAGGACGCGGCATGTACAAGCGTAACAGTTGAAGTCCAACCGCCAAGCAGGGAACTGTTCGGAGATTTTTACCTTGTTGAGGACACAAGTGTTATGAAAGACCAAATCCAGCCCTTCCCTTCCGCCCGCCCTGAACAGAGCCAGGACCCTGGAGGAGAGAGAGAGAGAGAGAGAGAGAGAGAGAGAGAGAGAGAGAGAGAGAGAGAGAGAGAGAGAGAGAGAGAGAGAGAGAGACAGACAGACAGACAGACAGACAGAAAGACAGAGACCCGTAATCACGAAAATATGAGTCCACTGTGATTTCATATCTCTGCTCAGGGTACTCTGTCTGTCACCCGGCTGGCAATTCTGGCCATGTTTATCGTCTTTTTGTCTGCATCATGCGCGTTCGCGTAAGAACCAAAGTCGTTTTGCTTAAATACACAGAGAGAGAGAGAAGAGAGAGAGAGAGAGGGGGGGGGGGGGAGAGAGATAGAAGAGAGAGAGAGACAGAGAGAGAGAGAGACGGACATACAGACAGACAGACAGAGACACAAGACAGAGACAGACAGACAGACAGAGACACACAGAGACAAATGGAGAGACAGGGACATATAAACAGAGACACAGAGACCGATTGACAGACGGGCAGTGAGGGAGAGAGAGAAAGAAAGGGACAGACAGAAAACAGACAGAGACAGACAGAGACAAAAGCAGACATACAGACAGAGACAGACAGACGGATAGACAGACAGACAGACAAGACAGACAGAAAAAAAAGAGAGAGAGAGAGAGAGAGAGAGAGAGAGAGAGAGAGGCCGACAGAGACACAGGGAGGGGCAGAGAGAGAGAGAGAGAGAGAGAGAGAGAGGGCGACAGAGACAAGGAGGGACAGGGAGGGGCACAGAGAGAGAGAGAGAGAGAGAGAGAGAGAGAGAGAGAGAGAGAGAGAGAGCAGAGGCAGCCTTGGGCATGGCAGGCGGGCTCGTTCAGCTTCACCCATCCGGAGCCTAACAAGGTTTTGTCCCTGACCGTCAGCAAGCCGTGAAAACGACGCGCTTCATCGACTGGATGAATGATTTACACGCCGAGCCACCCCACCACACGTTTTCAATAGTCACACATCTCTAAACACTGTACCCCCGAGCCAGTGTATGAGAACGCTCTGGGTTCAAAACGCCATTGTTCATGCCCTCTCCGGGGAAATTGTCATTTCCTTGGTGATCGTTACAGATGGTGTCGCTTTATGATGAATCGTTTTCTCTGGTTTTTTTTCGGCCTGATACGGCTGTCAGATATTTAAAATGAAAACAGATAATTAAGACTCATGAAAACAGATAATTATGACTCAGGAAAGCCGGAAAGTATGGCTCGTGAAACAGGTAACTATCACTACAAAAAAAAAAAAACAACAAAAAACACGTTAAAAACATCAATTATGAATCATGAAAAGTCAGGGTTCATAACACACACACACACACACACACACACACACACACACACACACACACAAGGACGGATTATAAAAACAATGATGTTGATTCGTGAAAACAGATTGTATCATCAATGAACACAGATAATTATCACTCATGACAACAATACTCATCGAAAGAGTGCTAATAACTCATGAGAACAGATAATAACTATTCAGGAATACAGATGATTATGACTCAAAGATACACAAAAATGACTCATGGGAAGAGATAAATATGACTCTTAAATTTGAAACAAAAAAGTTGAATATGACCCATGAAATTGACAATTATGATTCCCGAATACAATTTCCGAATACAATTGTGACTCACGAAAAAAAATGATAATGACTTATGGCAAGGCAAATAAGGCTGCAACAAAAAAATGATAAATAAAAAAATCGTGACTTATGTAAACAGAGAATCATGACTTCTGAAAACAGATAATCGTGATTCATAAGAACAGAGGATTATGACTTAACGAAAACAACTTCTTGTGACACCGAGAATTATGACACACAGAAATTGATAACTATTACTCATCAAAAGACAAACATGATTCATGAAAACAAATGATTATAACTTATGAAAACGTGTGTCTATGACTTTTGACGGTGCTCTCTCTCTCTCTCTCTCTCTCTCTCTCTCTCTCTCTCTCTCTCTTATTGGATGTCCCAAATTGTTCTCTCTCTCTCTCTCTCTCTCTCTCATTGGGTATTCCGAAACGTTCTCCTTTACTTTTTGTCGGTGTTCTCTGTGTGTGTGTGTGTGTGTGTGTGTGTGTGTGTGTGTATGTGTGTGTGTGTGTGTGTGTGTGTGTGTGCGCGCGCGCGCGTATAGTATATTAGCGTCGAAGACTGTTCCAGTCGACTGTTGCTCCAGCGTGACCCTCCAACACTTCACGCCAATGCGACCTCTTCTCCCCCCCCCCCCCCCCCCCCACACACACACACACACACACCCCCCCCCCCCCCCCCCCACACACACACACCGCCTGTTTCTCCAAGGTGATGGTGCGCATCTCCCTCTCTCTCTCTCTCTCTGTCTCTGTCTCTCTCTGTCTCTGTCTCTCTCTCTCTCTCTCTCTCTCTCTCTCTCTCTCCACGCTGCTCTGAGGCCAGCAGGATTCTGATCCATGCCCCTGTTCCTGACAGCCCTCGCCGCACACACCACACTGTGCACAGCATGTTGCCATTCTGTACGGCTTGCACGTGACACACGTTCCGACCACGCCACACCTGGGCCCCAGTTGTTGGCCTCTCTCCCAACGCCTTACGTCACACCGGACAACACCGACGTAAGAAGCACTGCAGCAGGTGTTTTCTCTTGCGTTTCTCCGTCTGACCTTCTTTTGTGGCGAAGTAGGTTTCGAAGCTGTATCGGGCGTGGGCATCCACTTGGCGGTATTGTCGGGAGAGTTTGGCGAAATTATTAACCCGACGCAAGGCGCTGTTGGAGGGAAACGTAACTTTACCTCACTCGAACATGAAAAACACAAGTCCAGAACTAGACAAGCCCACTCATATTTGTTGACATGGTAAAAGCGCTGTATGGGATTCAT
>JADBJO010004363.1:77500-87500 GCA_016801955.1 Conus betulinus | reverse complement strand
CCAACGTTCTCTATCACAAAATGAGCCTCGCCGGTGAGCAGACTTAACTGGGGGCCGGAATAGCTCAGTGGTAGAGCGCCGGACTCGCAATCTTAGTGATTCTGGGGTTACGGGTTCGAATCTTCGCCATGCCGTTTCGGTACAGGGGGATTTTTCCCTCGGAGTTAACATTGGTTCTGAATCCATTTCCCATGCAGTCCTTCGAATGAGACTATAAACCGAGGTTCTGTGTGTGAACGCACGCGTAACATCTTGCACACACGTAAAATCCCATCACCAACTTTCGGAAGAGAAGGCCAGCTTGGCCGTTGGTATTGACGACACATTACACATAGCATGTACCCTGCGTGAGAAATGGAAAGAATGAAGGAAGTAAGGAAATTGAGTGAATGATATTGAAAGATACTGACTGGATGACACGGGACACGACTGAATGAAGCGCCAGATGGCAGCTCTTCAGTCGGCACTACCCAGGTAGGCAGCCGTTGTTGTGTAGTGTGGATTGTAAAGCGCTCAGAGCTTGGTCTCTAGCCAAGGATAGACGCTCTATAAGTATTCATAATAATAATGATAATAATAACATTAATAATAATAATAATATTGTTTTTCTGTTAATTTGAAGGACAAAAACGACAATTTTCCGTACTTACACGATCATTAAAACTAAACCACAACCAGTGTTTCAAGACATACATCAATTATCTACAAAAGCAATGACCTGTTGCAGTGAAACCATTGTAAATTTTTCCTTTTGGAGCTCCCAGTTGAAACTTGTTGCTTACCCATGCTGGAACACGTCATTTTGCGTTGAAGCCACTTTCTCGCATACAGACTCATTTAAAACGGCTTTAGTCTCATTGAAAGCACTCGCAGTATCAAAGCCTGACGAGAAACACGTCATCAACCTAATGGAGGGGCCCCCATTACGCGAGGAGTGTGCGCGAAGAACTCAAGAAACGAGCAATCAGCGCAAATGGGCCCACAGCCCCCCCAGCAGCGGATTCCCCAGGGCAAACCGGTTGACCCGGCCTTGTTGCTGTCTGTCGGCAGACGGGGCCTAAGGACGGCCGCTCCTACACACAACGCCTCAGACGTGCGTGCCCGGCACGTGCTGTTTCGGCCCCCTTCAAGATGGGCGAAAGGAAGGGGCGGGTCCGTCCCCGCCCCGCTCCTCAACACTCTCAGCACGTGAAACTCGGAAGGGGCGGGAGAGAGAGAAAAAAAAAATGAAAAAAGGAATAATAATAATAATAAATGAGCATGCGCAGTGGGCGCCACTCGTCTTCCTGATTCTCGTCGTCAGCAAACAAGATTTGTCAAAGGGATGGAGGGAACCCCGTTTCCTCCATCCTTCCCCCTCCCCCCCCCCCCCCCCCCCCCGGCGACGGAGGGAAGGGGAGGGGAGAAGAGAAGAAGGGAAGGGACGGGGGAGGGGGGTGTGGGGGGGGGAGCTGTCGGGTTTTTTTCTTCTTTTTTTTCCCCTCTTTGTTTTTCCCTGTTCAGTTTTACTCCCACGGTTTTATCCATAATCTGATAGGCCTGGGGAATGGAGTACGAAGAGAGAAGAAGGGGGAAGGAAGGGTAGGAAGGGGGGGGGGGGGGGGTGGAACCTCGTCTCCCGCGTTATTGGGGGGGCTTCGGGGGGTTCATATTTGGAAGTCCACCAAATGGGGTTTTTAATACCGCGACCGGCCCTGGCTTGCTGGGCAAACACTGAGGGAGTTGGAAAGGGGGGCGCGCGGGGTATTTATCCAATCAATGTCCGAATGCAGGCCATTATCGAAATGGAGGTCATCCCCTCCCCACACCCATCCCCCTGGCTCCACCCCCCCTCTCTCTCTCTCTCTCTCTCTCTCTCTCTCTCTCTCTCTCTCCCCTTCATGGGACTCGGGGAAATTACCATTCTTCGCCGACCTGTTGCCAGACTTACACTCGTGAGTCACTGACACCGATTCAGTGGCATTTGATAGTTTTTGTTTGTTTGTTTTTTGTTGTTTTTCTTGTCATTTGTTTTGTTGAAAGTCGTTTTTTTTTTTAATGAGCTATTTAAATTCGGAGTTCAACTGTAGAGAAACGAAGGAGTATCCTTGTGTGTTTGCTGTGTCTCTTTGCCTGCATGTGTGCTACGTGAAGGGTACTGCAATCGGCATCAAGTCAGAGTTGTATGTGTGCCACTGTTTCAGCACCAAAGGTCCCTTCCTTCATGACTTTTCACAAGCGTACCAGCCATTGTTTTGTTTTTTTTTATTCGTTCATCTATTTCTTGTTTTCTCTCACGTGTCTGTTCATTTATTTTGCTTAGTTATCTTCGTGATCTATGAAATGAACTACAGACCTCCTTGGACCAGTCAGACTCTCTCTCTCTCTCTCTCTCTCTCTCTCTCTCTCTCTCTCTCTCTCTCTCTCACACACACACACACACACACACACACACACACACACACACACACACACATTTGTGTATGAGATACAGAGAGAGAGTACACACGAGAGAGAGAGAGAGAGAGAGAGAGAGAGAGAGAGAGAGAGAGAGAGAGGACAGACAGACAGACAGACAGACAGACAGACAGACAGACAGACAGACAGACAGACAGAGAGGCAGACAGACAGACAGACAGACAAGAGTTCCAGCACACCAGTCTGGGATCCTCAATGTCAGCAAGATCAATGTTTATCTTCTAGGAGCCAGAGGGTTAACCAGTCTGGGATCCTCAATGTCAGCAAGATCAATGTTTACCTTGTAGGAGCCAGAGGGTTGAAGAATATCTGACCAAATCACGAACTGTTCTGCAGTCTGTGTCCAGCACACCCAAAATGGAAAACGCCTTGGTATCGCTTTGAATTCTTCCAGAAAAATGTTCACACTCTTGTAGAGAGAGCCGACGTTCTACCATATGAGGTACTAGTCTGAGGATGTCGCATGGGAGAAAAATAACGGTAGCACTTAAAAACAAAAGTTTGCTATCTGACAACACGGGAGAAAAATTACGGGTAGCACATGAATAACAAAAGTTTGCTATCTGACAACATGGGATAGAAAATAACGGTAGCACATGAATAACAAAAATTTCCTACCTGACAACATGGGAGAAAAAGAAGACAAGCACATAACAAAAGTTTCCTATCTGACAACGTGGGAAAAAATAATGGTAGCATATAATAACAAAAATTTCCCATCTGACAGCATGGGGAAAATACAACGGTAGCACATGATAACAAAAGTTTTCTATCTGACAACATGGGAGAAAAATAACGGCAGCACTTAAAACAAAAGTTTCCAATCTGACAACTTGGGAGAAATATAACGGTAGCACTTTAAAAAAAAGTTTCCTATATGACATAGGAGAAAAATAACGGTAGCACATAACAACAAAAGTTTCCAATCCGACAACATGGAAGAAAAATAACGATAGCACATAATAACAAAAGTTTCCTCTCTGATAACTAACTAACTAGTCCTAATATACATTAATGAACTTCTTTTGCGTTGTAGTCCTAATATACAATAATGAACTTTTTTGTGTGTTGTAGTCCTAATATACAATAATGAACTTTTTCGTATTGAAGATGAAAATTGTCTTTAACATGGCGGTCTCTACACAGAAAGAAGCTGAAACAGAGACATTTTTTTTAGAAGGGGGGGGGGGGGGGGGGGGGGAGGAAATGTAATAGGAAAAGTGGGGACGAGGGGGGTAAGGGAAAGAGGAGGGGGAGAGAGCCGGAGGGGAGGGAGCAATTATCACCAACAATTTTTAAGAGCACGAGAGACACTGTGGCGAGATGGTCACGTTTTCTGCAGACGCCTCTCTCTCTCTCTCTCTCTCTCCTCTCTCTCTCTCTCTCTCAGTTTTTGTAATGAATGAGGTCCCTCTAATGGCCGACTCGCCAGAGGTCGCAGGAGGGCCGCAGGGCATGACGGGACGGGCGGAAAAGCCGCTCCAAACGAGGCTCGCTGGCGCGTGGAGAAAGGAACCAGCCGCCCCATCCGTCCCGACATGCAACTGGCTGGCCCCTGCCGACCAGATGAAAAACACGTGTAAGGTAGAGTTGTATCAGCGCTGGAGCTCTTTACCTGACAAACCCACGCGTTTGTTTCTTCTTTTTTTTCCCCCCCCGTTCTTGTCCAGATCGCCTATCCTTCTGATTCATCTGGTGGTTCGCACTCGTCGCCGTGATGGGTCGCTCCGCTAGATTTACAGTCACACAGAGAGAGAGAGATGATGAGCATCAGAGAGAGAGAGATGAGTACGAGATGAGACAGACCGACAGGCAGGCAGCAGGCAGCTCAGAGACAGGCAGACAGAAAGAGAGACAGACATACAGACAGAAGACAGGCAGACAGACAGATAAAGGTGGATAGTGTGCGAAGTAGGTATCAAGTAATAATTTCTTTTCATACTGCTGGCAATTGTGCTAATTTTATTAGTTTGTTAGTGTGCTTCCTTCCTTTGCTCATTTCTTTCTTCTTTCTTCTTGTTGCGCTCCATTGTGCTTTGCCAGACACCCCATTCTATTTGGATTTTTTCGGCTGGTGGTGAGGGGAGGAAGACACAGTGCGCGGAGAGGTGACGCGGCGAGATCAAGTTGAGGTGTTATGGGCCGCCCCCCCCCGATTGGTGTGAATGGGAGGGCGCACGCTTTTCCGGTTTTATCCACGCTTTTTCTTTCCTGAGGGGAAAGGTAACAGGACTTTGTTTGGCTTTTTTGAGCGGTATTTGCAGGGGGGAGGGCTGCTGGCGTGGGGGCGTGAGCTGCCCTGGCCCCCCCCTTTGTTTTTTTCCGGTGTTTTTGTTGTTCGTGGTTGTTTTTTTCGGTGAGCATTTGTTTGTGGGGCGGGTTTTAAGGGGGGGAGATTGTTTTGTACGTCCAATGGGGAATAAAAGGTGACCTAGCGCCCCAACTTAGAAATTGGCGTTTTCGCCCCCCCCCTGTTCTTATAGAGATGGAAAGGGTGGAATTCTGTCTTTTTTATCACAGCGGGCACATTGACTTAGTGGCTCCCCTGGAATAAATCTACCAGTCGGAGACAGCACAGGAGGGTGACAAGGACATCAGGAGAAGATAGGAGTGTGGATTAGGAGAGGGCAAGGAGGCAGGCGGGAGCTTTCCACCCGCGCGATTTTTCTTTTTTTTTTTAGGTGGGGGGTTTTTCCCCCCGACCGGTGGTTTTTTTGGTTTTTTTTTTCACCTCCCGCCCGCTCCTTTGTTGTGTTTCATCATCATCCACATTGGCAATGATTATACTTATTCCTTGTTGTTAATTGGTTCCCCCCCTGATGTTAATGCCCTTATGATTACGGAATTATTTTGGTGACTCTATATCCGGAAACACTCACGCGCTCTCAGTACACCACCTGTCTGCTCGCTGTATACGATTCACCCGGAAAATGGCAGGGAAAAAACGACGGCTACAGCCCTCACTCCCCCCATCCGGCTGTTTTTTTCTCAGTGTCAATTCTGTTTTTTCTTTGCGCTTTGTGGTGTAGTGTTTGTTGGAGACCCCTGTGTGTAATTCCTCGTGCGACTGTCATTTTTACAACTGATAGCAGAGGGGTTATGTGCACCGGGATATACAGTCTCGCTTCCCCACATCGTTTTGTGGGGTCCCGCTTGCTGTGCAGTAATACAAACTTCTTCCAGGTTGGATGGACCGGAAATGTTATTGGCTACTCTCTCGGGTCACCATGTATTGTTGTGTGTTTGGGTCGCTGTTCAGGAGCGTTTATTGTTATTGTCCTGAAATAGGCTTGCCTTCAGAGTGCACCACCCCCCCCCTTTTCGCTCCCCCCCCCCCCCCCCCCCGTGGTTATTAGAGGTCACTCCGTGAAGTGTGGTGAACCCTAGGAACAGCAATCCCCTTTTGTCAAACGGGAACGCTCGTGTGGGGATACTTCAGTGAGTGCCGTCCCCCATCACGCACCCTAAAACAATGTACACTATTGTTCGTATTATTGTTCCTTGCGCTCCGGTCCTTTTTCCCCCTTTGTTTTTTTTTCTTCTCTCTTTTTTCCCGCGTCATCCTTCTCGTCCTTTCGCCGCTCGGACTCAACTGAGCGGTGAAGGGCGAGTGATTTTGCTCACCCACGGATTCTGCCATCTTAATGTATTCGGGGGTCCATTTGAATGGCCGTTCGGTGGTTATTTACGAGTTTATTTAGTGTTTTGATCCCTTTAGATGGCGAACTATGACGACCTTTCTTCTCTATGAACTGAACCCGACCACGATCCTGTTGTCAAGACGCCCCTCGACCCACCAGTCTTAACGACAGTGTGTGTATTTCTGCGGTCGATATTTTTGTTTTCTGGTGTTGATCGCTCACTGTGTATCTGTTGATTGATTTTTTTTTGTGCGTCCGATCTTCAACCCTGTCGCCATGTGGAAGCTCACCGTCTTTCTTCATGTGTCGTGATGCCACTGCCCCAAAGCTGCTATCCGATGACCCGTTTCTTGCAACCATGTGGGCACCGGTTGATTGTTTTTCATATTTGTTTTTTTGTTATGTAAGCGTTCATGGTCTGGACAGTGTGGATTTTGGTCGTGTTCTGTGGTCTGAGACCCAGTGCCACACTGACTTTCGTCTGGTGTGTGGCATCCTAATTCGGCTGAGGTTTGTTGGGTCTCAGCAGTCGGCTTGTGGCCATCGCCTTCTCGATCTAAAGAGGATGTTTTGTCGGTATCTCTGGAGCTTGATTGGATTGGACCTGCACCACTGTCCGCACCCACCCCGGCCTTCCTTTCCATTGTTTTTGTATATTGGTTGTTGGATGCAAGTTTTTGGCATTGTATTTTGGTTTTACCGGTCACCGGGTGGCTTTCCCGATCCCTGTCACCTTGCTGCCAGCCTCGTTACGAATCTTACCACCCTTTCCGATTCTTACTAGTGGTATCGCTTTGAAAGATTTGTTCTTTTTCTGTTGTTATAGTTCGGTACCACAACCTGTTTATCATATGCCTGCTTGGTGCTTTGTTCCCAGATCGGTGCCATATCCCCACTTGTTAGGCTTAATTGAATCTCGCATTGGTGTGTGATTTTGGCTGTGTCAGAAGCAGCACAATTGTGTAGCTACTGTGGTAGGTCGGTCGACTTGTCTCCACCCTGGTTACGCCTCCCGAACATTTGTACACCCTTTTCTTAACTTGTTTTTCCTCACATTTTGTTTGGTGGTGAACTTGCACTATTTCGGCACCTTAGCCGTTTTTTTTTCCCCCGGTTTCCTGCGTCACATGATATCGATTTTTTATGACAAATTGTTTGGTGTATCCACCCACGATCAAAAAACGTTGATGTTTCTATATGGTCCCCTTCTTATCCCCATGTATTGATCTCAGATCATAATGGATTTTCCCTTTAGCCTTGTATCCGGTTTCTTTATTGTAGCATGGTACCTCTCTTTGCTATGGCCCAACGTGTTCCCACCCAGCACCGAAGACCACTGAATGGAGATTCTATTTCTGTCCTTTTGTGTGTCCGAAATCTCTGGGTGTTTATTCGACCCCCGCCGCCCGCCATTGTAGCCCGAACCTCGTCTTCCCCCCCCCCCGGACTGGAAGCGCGACCAAGATCGGGGCAATGAAGAACAAACGACATGGCCAACCTTGCTCGAACTAGGTCGCTGCCCAAAAATGTGCGTGTTCAGTTCCCGAACCGCATGTTCTTAACAGCATTTTTGCCAATGCTGTCTGATTAGTTCAATTGTTTTGCCAGTCAGCTGGGAAACTGTACGTCGCTGCTTCACCCAAGGCTGGGTGTGTTCCATCGCTGACTAGTGTTCTCCACTAGTTCTTTGTGTCCGTCATTTGGGAACAGCAGCTCTTGGTTCATGCAAGTTTTCTCGTTTGTCTGTTCTTTTCTGCATACAGTTGTCAGATTTTTTTTTCTTTGGGTCTAGTTTTCTTCAGTTTTGTTTGCTTTCTTCCCCCTTCACCTTTTCCCTTTTGCCTGCGTTTATTCTTCTCTTTTCTCCCCTGCTTTCTTTCTGTTCGTCACGACCCCTTTCGCCTCAGACTTTGCCCTCTTTTCTTCTCTGTGTTTTTTTTTTGGTGTTGTCTGGCTTTGTTCCCTTCAAGCCATGGAGCTAACGTTTTTCATCGCTTCGCTTCTGCTGATTGTTTGGTTTCACTGTCTGTTAGCGAGATTATTAAAAAACAAACACAAACACGTAACTGATTTTTTCACGAAACTTGATGAAAAGATGGAATGTGACACCAGAACGAGCCCCGTTGAAGTTGTGGGTGTGGAATCCCTGGTGAGGATCCGTATCAAACGGGTGTGGTGTGTGTGTGTGTGTGTGTGTATCCGTTCCACCTTTGCAGAGGTTCTGCACTCTGTGGGGTTCCTTTTAGTTATGTTCTCTTGATTGTCCGTCTTTGTTGTTTTGGTCTGGTCTACGTCATTTCATACTGGATTGTTTCGTTCTTTTTTGTATTGTTTGTCTTTAGTGTTCCTTTTCGTTTCGCTCTTTCTGGTCTGTCTTTCTTTCGTCGTTCTTAATTTTTCGGTTTCTTCTTGTATTGTCGGTCTTTGTTTACGTTTGGTTAGTTTTCTTTCTTTCGTGTCTTTTTGCTGTTGTTTGTTTGTTGTTGTTTGTGGTTGTTTGTTTGTTTTTGTATTTGTCTTTCCTCTTTTTTTCTTTCCTCTTTTTACATCTTTAGATCTTTTTCCTTCTTCTGTCTTTAATTCTCTCCGTCTTTTATCCCCTACCTTGTGTTTTTCTTTTCTTCATGTCATTGCGCTGAATCCAGAAGTTTCCGTAAAAGAAAAGGATCAGTGTGTCACTGTCCTTCCCACGATGTCCGCCGAGTCAAGTAAGTCCGAGGGTTTGCCCACCACAGCCATAGTCATGGTTTAGGACAGGCCGCAGCAGGCTGACCTATGCGCTGGCCGCTGGTGGCCCGACCAACCACGGCTGACCTCGCGGCCACCAGGGAAAGCTATGGCAACTCTACACGAGTTCAGAAGGTGGACAAACTCGCACCTCGCTGACACGGTCAGGGTCAGTGAAGGGTTACCAACGTGTCGAAACGATACCTGTTCACCCTAACCTTTTTTCTCCTCCCCCCACCCCACCCCCACCCCACTCCCTACTCCCTAGTTTACCACTCCCCCCCCCCCCCCCACACACACTCACACACCACACTCCCTAGTTACTTTTTTCTGAGGGAATGGGAGATGGAGAGGGTTGTTGGTTGAAAGAAGAAAGGTGGGATGGGGGTGGGGCTGCAGGAGGAGAGACGGGGAAGTGGAATAGGGATGAGGGTATTTTTTTTTATCTTGATCTATTCATGTGTTTTTACTTATTTCTTGATTTAACTTTCTTTAGTATTTTTCTCTAAGTTCGTCAGCGTTGAGTTGGACCTCAGTCACTCTAAACCAGCTTTCGTGTTTTGCTGTGTTGTTGTTTGTTGTTTGGTGGCTTGGGAGGATGAATGGCACACAAATAAAAGGACCAATCAGAAAATGTTACTATTCATGGAGCACTGGGACAAATAATGGCCGTACAAAACTAAAACAGACTTCCGTTCTGACCTCTGACCCGTGAAAGCTGCCAGCCAATGACAGAATTCCCTATTTATGGTGAAGTGAAAAAAAAGAAAAGCAGTACTAGAGTCCAAAAATGTTTCTGACCTCTTAAAAAGGTTAAAGCTGATTATAAATGGAAAGGAGCTGAACCAGACAATGACCCTGTGTGTGTGTTGTTGTTGTTGTTGTTGTTGTTGTTGCTGTTGTTGTTGCTGCTGCTGTTTGGTTTTGTCTTTTTTTGGTATGCTTTTGCTAATGCATCTGATTATTCGTGTATGATATTGTACCGCCTTCAAAGGGGGCCGTGGCCTAGTGTGAATAAATCAATGATACATTCATTCATTCATTCAGTCTTGTCTCTCTCAGCCCATATTCCAAGGTATATGGTTTTCCAAAATCTCTCATGCTCGACGTTGATGCCGCATCTATGCATTCTTTGTAACAGCAGGATCGAGCGTGGTCATGATTGTGGACATGAT
>JADBJO010004363.1:60000-75000 GCA_016801955.1 Conus betulinus | reverse complement strand
TGTGAAACAACACCCCCCCACCCCCACCCCCACCCCCCTTACCTCCCCACTCCCCCTCACGTCCCCTATGCTCTCCCTCTTCATCTGCCACCCTGTCCACATTCCGCCACCTCGTCCGTCCGACGACAATCCCATGAACCTGCCCGATATCGGAGACCTCGAGTCGAGCTCACCAAGGTCATGGACGCCGCGAGGAAATCGAAACTGAGGTCACCGTGTGAGCAAGGCTTGAAGGGCAAAAGAATTCAGCACGTTTTTTTTTTTTTTTTCTTTAGATACTGGTCAGTAAGGCTGAGAATGATGAGGACGATGACCACGGAGTTCCATCCCGCCCTGACACTTCATTACGGGACTACACTCTAAGGTTGCCGTTACATTACATATCCCGGCACCAACCAGGCCTGGGAGACACAGACACCTGCTGTGCTGACCGGGGAATTTGAGTAACACTCCCGGAGACGCCTCCACTAAGTGGTTGAACCTTGACTGTGGTGGTTCCAAGTCTTCCCATTTGAGCCCAGAGTAAAACCAACAGGAGAGTGGCCGGGGCAGAAAAAAATCTCAGAATCATGGCGACTGGTCATTGGGGGAAAAAGATCTAAAGCGATCATGTTAGTGTACATGCTTCATGAACTGACTAAATATAAAGTTCAGCACAGTGGGTCTATGGTATGTAAACGCTCCATAAATTGACTGCGTGTTAAATTCAGTACAGTGGGTCTATGGCAGTGTAAACGTTCCATGAACTGACTGCATATTAAACTCAGCGCGATGGGTCTATGATAATGTAAACGCTCCATAAATTGACTAAAAACTTAGTTTGGTACAGATGGTCCCTAATAATATAAACGTCCCATAAATTGACTAAAAACTTAGTTTGGTACAGAGGTCCATGATAAACACCCCCATAAACTGATCAGCTGACTAAATAGTAAGTCTGGTACAGAGCGTCCATGATAATGTAAACGCTCCATAAACTGACTAAATAGTAACTTTGGCACAGACGGTTCATATTAATTAACTAAAACTAAGTTTGGTACAGAGGGTTCATATGATGACGTAAATATGCTATGGACTGTATCTGAAGTTTCGTAGGCCTATATACGGTTTTTTATAAGAACACGTTATACTTAATATGATACTAATGAGAAAGGTGGTTATCTGTGCGTATCATTGAAAGTTTATTTGTTGCTCGTTTCGAAACTTAGTATTTGATTTTTTGTAATAATTTCTAAACCCTCGAAATTTTATTTACCAAAAACTGGCTGATATATATATATATTTTTTATATATATATTTTTTTTTTTTTTTTTTTTTTTGTGGTAGCCTAATGGGCCGTTTTTGAATTCTCGGAAATTAGTCTCTCTCTCTCTCTCTCTCTCTCACACACACACACACACACACACACACACACACACACACACACAGGCACGCACGCGCGCGCGCGCACACATACACACACACACACACACACGCGCGCGCGCGCGCGCGCGCGCGCACACGCGCACACACACACACACACACACACACACACACACACACACACACACACACACACACACACACACAACTTTTCTCACCAAAAAAATAAACTTGAGGAATAGGAAAGGTAGAATATTACGGAACAACATGGCGGTCGGTTTAACATGCCACACAGCGCGACTGCACAGTTTGGTCTGAGCTGTTGATTTTCTTCTTCACCAAAGCAGGACACCTGGATACGGCAATGTCTAGATTTAAGTAAGATATCAATCTTGGGCCTGCCATTAGTGACTTGACTCATAGGGTGCAGTTGAAGGAGTGGTAAGATCATCGGAAGTAAGTTGTCCTGACGGAAGCTCTCAAAGTGCGGTTCTCCAGAGTTATTTTAGACAGAAACACTGATGGGGTTTTTTGCAGCAGTTTCGTTTTCATTCATTTCATTTTGTTTGCAGCCCAGCCTATGGCACAGGTCATACTAGGCTGTTACCATTTCAGAATAGATTGCATAAGTGAATTGGAAATACGAATTCCGATCATACTATAAAAAAAGAAAGAAAAAAAGGTGGGGGGAATCAAAACGGATATATATTACCACATCTTCAGTTAAATGAAAAAAACAATCATTACTTTCAGAAGCTTGAAATTCAAATCGGGTGGAACGTCTCAGAACATGGTCTTCATGAAGTCTGCTGTAAAGTATTCATCTGGAACACCACGCAAATCCCAACGCTCTATTACTACAAGTCTCTTCACACAGTATGTGCCATGCAGACCTCTTACTCTTAAAAGATTTGAGTTTGTATGAAAAGTGTCGCCTGTGTATACTGGTACACAGCTGCTGCTTCTTTACTGTCACAGTGGACACTCTTCTTGGTACTGGACAGACCTTTAAAAATATCCGTCGTGAGTTCCCGTTTCCTTGCCAGACATCTCCAACTAAGTTTAAACTTTGGGCTTCAGATCCGTCGTGAAGGGGGTGGATGATCTAGACCATTCTTATTTGCGGCATTTTTGGCAATGCGATTGGCCACCTCACTGCCTCCAATGCCAAGACGGCCAAAAACGTGAGCGAGAACAATGTGGTACCGTCAGATTTAAGAGATGTAAAGTTAAACGAAAATTCAGGTTACGACTGCTAGAATTACCCTTCAGAGCGGAATGGGAGACAGAAAAAAAAAATAGGCAAGTTCTTCTGTCCGAACAAAGAGGTTATCCTTAAGCAAGTTCTTCTGTCCGAACAAAGAGGTCACCTTAAGCGAGGGCCAAAGGGCCAGGGCCAAAGAGCAATGAGTTCAGGCGTGCGAATGGAAATGGAGTAAAGTGTTTTGAAAATTCCTGAGCAGGAGCAGTCGAACGCTAAGCAGCATAAACCGGATCGTGGCCGCAAAAGTATCTCTAATACGGGGTTCTCAAGGGAAACATATTTTGACGTGAAAGCTCGAAAGACAGTTGGGAGGGGAGAGGGGTTTTAATGTGGGGAACTCATGAGCAATACTTGGATGCTAAAGCAGCTCGAAAAGTGAGGTTCAAAAGGAAATATATCTGATATTAAGTCTCCAGTCTGCGGTTCCGATGCTAAGCAGCTCTGCAGTGGGATTTTAATTGCAGCTGGTTTTTATATATGAAAGCTATAAAATGAGTTTGTGAAGCCAAGAAGCTTTAAAGTGGAAGTAATAATGGTCTTTTCTTAATGTGAAAGCTCCAAAATGGGATTCTCACGGGAAATATTTTGGTGTCAAGCACTTCTAAAGTGGGGTTCTCATGGGAGATGTTGGTATGTGAAAATGCCAAAATGGATTCTCATGGAAGATATCTGGATGCTAAATACTTTCTAGTTGTGTTCTCAACGGGGATAGCAAAACTGGAAGAAGCTCCAAAGCTGGCGTCTATAGTAGATAGTTACTTGAAGGCGAGAGCAGCTCTGAAATGACATTTTTTAATGGGAGATATTTGGACGAAAAAGCTTTTCTTAAGCAGGCTTTTCACAGGAAATATTTCAAAGCAATAGAACCTTTTAAACGGGGTTCTTTTTCGGAGATAAGAATTTAAGCGCTCTAAAGTGGGATTCTCATGGGGGATATTTGGACGCAAATCAAGCTTAAAAATGGGACATTCACGGGAGATGGGTCGGAATCGAAAGAAACCTGTAAAGTATGGCGCTCGCGCGGCAGAAACCTGCAAACTGGAGTAGGTTTCTTAAGGGGGGAGGAGGGGGGGGGGATTTGAAAAGCGAGGGAAGCTGCAAAGTGGAGTTCTCAGAGGAAAGGGGACTTGGGATAGGAAAGGAAGGGCTGGTGAAGAAGAAGGCGGCGAATAAAAGGGGGGGGGGGGGGGGGGGGGGGAGGACAAGGTAAACCTAGGGCACTCCTTCCTCAGCGACGCCAGAAATCAAAAAGTCAAACAGGATCAAACCACGCTAACAAACAGACGGCAAGTCAAGAAGGAAGGAGACATCATTCATGGATGGCCCACGAGGACCTGCTCCCGCCACCCACCCCCCTCCCGCTCTGGTAACACCCCCCTTCGCTCTGATAACACCCCTACTGCACCTTCCTCCCCCCCCCCCCCCCTCCCCCTCCTCCGCCGCCCTTTCGATTGTTGACCGGCAGCTCCCTTTGTGCAAGATGGCGCCCGACGCCACAAAGAGCCGGCAGTGCCCGGTGGTGATTTGGGGTGGGAGGGGGGAGGGTACCCCCCTCCCCCTCTTCTTTTGTTCCACAGTGGCAACACACCAATAAAAACAAAAAGGCGGGGGGGGGGGGGGGGGGGGAGGGGGGAAGAGAGGAAAGACGATGAAGCGATAAACGCCCCTGTAAGGGTGAATAGCTCTTTTCTTTTTGTCGTTTCCCCTTCCTCCCCCTCCCTTCTCTCACCCACCCTCTCTCTCTCTCTCTCTCTTTCCCCCCTCCCTCACTTACGATCTTTTTAGGAAAGTTGTCACACCTTGCGCGCCATCCGCTCGCAGGACTCAGTGACCCCCCCTTGACGCCGCCATGATGGCGGGTCGGCAGAGATGGGGGGAGGGGGAGGGGGGTGGGTGGGTAGGAGGGTAGCTGCGCGCCCCGCAATGTGTGTGTGTGTGTGGGAGGGGGGGGGGGGGGGGGGGGGGGGGGGGGGGCGGGGCGCGCCATGACAGTTGAAAGAAGGCGAACGTCGTGTAAGTTCGTCACGCCTTGTTGAATCATGCAAACCGTTTGGTCTGTCAAGTTTGACTCGTTCCCCCCCACCCCCTTCCTTAACCTCACCCCTTTCCCACACCTTTTCACCCACCCCACTCTCTCTCTCTCTCTCTCTCTCTCTCTCTCTCTCCTTTCCCTTGTGCTTATAGCCAACTATCCTCCCCCTCCATCACCCCCCCCCCCCCTTTTTTTTTTCCAACCAAGCCTCTTCGCGGCGACAGGACAGACAGACAGACAGACAGACAGATACCTATCTGCTCTGCGACCTTAGTACGTCAAGAACCAAAAGGGGAAGAAGGGGGTTGGAAGGCGCTGGAAGGGAAGAACAGGGAGGAGTGTGTGTGTGTGTTGTGTGTGTGTGTGTGTGTGTGTGCGTGTGCGTGCGTTGTGCGTGTGCGTGTGTGTGTGTGTGTGTGCGTGCGTGCGTGCGTGCGTGCGTGCGTGCGTGCGTGCGTGCGTGCGTGTGTGTGTGTGTGTGTGTGTGTGTGTGTGTGTGTGTGCGTGTGTAGGGGGTGGGTGTTTTCCCTGATGCTTTCAGACCTGCTGCGGCCACTGGGGTCGGCGGGGATGTAAACGGCATTATGCGTCCTGACCTCTCCGAGCATAGCATGAGTGTCTAAAATCTACGTCTGTTTTACGATTGTGATATTGTTGTAGAAGAAGAAGAAGAAGAAGAAGAAGAGAGAGAGAGAGAGAGAGAGAGAGAGAGAGAGAGAGAGAGAGAGAGACACAGAGAGAAGAGAGACAGAGAGAGAGACAAGAGGACAGGAATAGAGAGAGAGAGGGAGAGGAGTAGAAAACCGGAGAGAGAGACAGACGGACAGACAGACAGACAGACAGGCAGACAGAGGACAGGGGCAAAGACAGAGAGGGAGGAAAACGGGAGACATAGACAGACAAACAGACAGACAGACAGAGACAGGCAGACGGACAGACAGAGACAGATTAACAGAAGGTGACAGACAGACAGACAGACAGAGGCAAAATTGCTGACAGAATAACAGAGCAAAAGTGAGACTGATTCGCCGGATTAGCACGTATTTGGATGAGGGTGTTTTCTTCTTCTTCTTCTTCTTTTTCTTTTTTTGCTTTGTTTTACCCAGTCAAACACACGAACAGCAGCAGTATTGACAAGATAATACAGACAGACAGACAGACAGCCAGGCAGACAGACAGACTGGTATCCTTCACTGGTTAGATTTGCAGCGCTATCAATAGGGTATGAGTAAAAGAACTGCAACAAACGCGCGAGAGTTCGATATTTGGTCCAAATAAACAGAGAGAGAGAGAGAGAGGAGGAGAGAGAGGAGAGGAGAGAGAGAGAGAGAGAGAGAGAGAGAGAGATTATCCCTATTTTGAGCGCGCGCGCGCGTGCGTGAGGAGTAGGCGAGCGGTTGGGGGGGTCGGGTTGGGGAGAGGCAGAGGATAGAGATAATGATTAAACGTTTCCAATGTTGAAGAGACACGTTTTCAGTCCCATTAAATCGTCACCCCACAATAATCCGGGTTCACAGATTGCGCAAAGTGCTGTACTCTACCACAACGTCGATGTCTCTCAATAGGACTCTTTCAGCAGTCATCAACTTTGGCTGTTGTGGTACATTATCTTGTTCAGTCATTCTGAAGGTGAGTTTGCCATCCAGCGTCATTGAGTAACGCCTGTGTTGCTGATCCAAGTTTAGTGATGAACAAATAACGATTTTTAAACAGGCTCTGAGACACGGCCTGCGCAAACGGAAGTAACCTGAGGAAAACATACATTTTATGCCCTGTTTGACCAAACCGTATGATGAGACCAGATTCCCAAATACCCCTAAACTACAAAAATCGATACTGCATGCCCCTTTTTGCACCAAAACTAATGACATATTTCATAAGCTGTTAATCATCCCAAAATGCGAAACAATACGAATGACCCCATACTGTCTTACATTAACCATTTTGACCCCCTTTTCAATACTCGCAACATGCATAACAACATGGACCTTTTCTGTACCTAAACATCAATCTTTGAAGAAAAAAAAAAGAAAAAAAAAAAGATAATCTGGAGATACTCCCAAAAGCTCACAGCTATGTAAATAATTGTATTTACTCCTCTACAAATCCATAAAACGCATTTGCAAAAAAGTATGAAAATACCACCAAAAATACATAACAGAACATAAGATTCCCCCAAAGCACACTACAATATGGTAATGTTCTCTTGCACCCAGTGCATTTGCAGAATGTGCAATACCCCAAGATACATAGAAAATACGGATAAACAAACGTTCTCTCGTACTGAACCATACCCACCACCTTAACAAGATCTGGAAATGCTTCCAAATTACGTGCCCATGCGGACACTCGTAAGTTCTCTTCTACGCAACATAATGGGAAAGCTCCATGTTCTGTTATGCCAAACTGTTTAATACATCTCAAGAATCTCAAACACCTCAATGTACATCTCTCTCTCTCTCTCTCTCTCTCTCTCTCTCTCTTCTCTCTCTCTCCATATATATATATATACTATGCTGAACAATTTAGTAGTGGGAGAAAACATATGTATACGGGGAGAGTCAATGTGTGTGTGTGTGTGTGTGTGTGTGTGTGTGTGTGTGTGTGTGTGTGTGAGAGAGAGAGAGAGAGAGAGAGAGAGAGAGAGAGAGAGAGACAGAGAGAGAGAGAGACAGAGAGAGACAGATCAGAGAGATCAAACCATCAAGTACATTTGCAGAATCTGAAATAGCCCTACTGTATATAACAATACGGATACGTTCCCTTGTACCAAACCGTGTTACACGTGACTCCCAGCAATTAAAAAAAAAAAGTATGAAACAACAAGGATAATTGGATGTCTTCATGTGCCAAGCAAAACAAGCATGGTATGATGAAAACCAATGTGTAGGTCTTTTTGTACGAAACCGCAGGTGTCAAAATTCCGATTTCTCAAAATACTCCGAAAGCACACAACAGTATGGATAATTGAGTGTCTTTTAACATGAAACAAAACCAGTATAGCATGATGAAAAACAACGAGAGCCAGACGGTTCTACCATTAAGTAACTCGGGGTACGTTTAACGAACGAATACGATTACTTTACCGCCTTCTAACCCAACTCTAGGACTTTCAGAGGATCCTGGGGTCAAATGGTGCCAGCGATCAGCGGCGGAGCTGAAAGTCTCCCAGTTCGAATCGCTCGTGGACTCTGATTTTTTTGGGCCTGAAACCTTTTTCCTGCCTCCCCGGTCGTACCTGATTCTGTTCAGGGAGAGTTAAGGCGGTAGATGGAGTGGGGTGGGTCCCCCGCCCTCCATAACGCCATGTCCTAGACACAGTGAATCTATAACAGTTCAAAGCTCCTGTCTTCATATTCATTAGGCCATGGGTCTTTCAACCTTTAACCTTAATTTGATTTATTTCACTTTTAACTTTAACTGGATTTATGATCGAGAGTTGGGAAAGATATCATAGTATTTGATTGATGAGATGTCATTTTTTTTTTGCGTCAGACCAACTGGAACCTGAAATTGTGTATCTTTTATTACGGATCTTTAGACTTTGAAAAAATGCACTTGGTCGGCAATAAAAAAAAATGTAATTTGAAGTACTCAAAACATCCTCTTAAGAGAGAATTGTTCAAAGCCTGTTTGTTTTCCTTCTGCACACGCTCATATGATGTGGCCGTTTCATTCTCATACGATTTTGCGTTCTTCGCCGTAAAACATTCTCATGATGTGGAAGGAGGAGAGGAGGCGGAGGGAGGAGAAGAAAGGGGGAAGAGTGGTAGGAGGGGGTGGGGGGGGGGGGGGGGGGGGGGGGGGGGGTGAGGATTTGTCCTAACAGTTTTTCTCAAGCACTTTACTGGCTGGCATGGCGAGGATGGGTAAAGAGTTATATCGCTGCGGGGGGGGGGGGGGGGGGGGGGGGGGGGGGGGGGGGGGGGGGGGGGGGGGGGCTCTTGTCTGACAGGGCCGAAACCGCCGTCTCCAGACAAGCTCCCTGATCCCACCATCAGTTCAGGTGGCAGACGGAGGGACTGGGAACACGAAAAGCTACGGGGGACTAAAGCCCTCCCCTGCATTTATATACCGCTGCAAGACACGGTCTTACGTGACTTGGACCCCGTCCACCTCCATCAAAGTGAAGGACAACTGAAGACGAAGGGCTGTGGCCTGTGGACCAGACTGTTGAAGGCCAGATGGTAGCGGTCACGGAAGCTTAGTGTGTGGGGGGTGTGTGGGGGGGGGGGGGGGGGGGTGGGGGGGGGGGGGGGGGGGGGGGGGGGGGGGGGGGGGGGGGGGGGGGGGGGGGGCTGGCTGTTACGAAAACTACGTTGTCGAGAATGTTGAAGGACAGATGGCAGCGGTGCTGAAAGTTTAAAGTGAAGGGCTGTTACGGAGTTTTTAAGAGCAGAGATATGGCAAGCTAAGTGCGTGGGTCTGTTAAAAAGTTGTTTCATCATGGAAGTTTGGGTTTGACGGAGTGTTTTAAGGTTTTTTTTTTTTTTTTTTTTTTCAGGGTGCATGTAACGGGAGTATGGTGTGGTAGGTTCTAAAACGTTTTCGAGGCTGTAGATAACAGAACTTTAATGTGAGAGGCTGTTATAAAGTTTTTGAGGGAAGAGGTAGCTGCCGTATGATGGAAGAGGCTGTTATAAAGGTTTTAAGGGTAGAGAGGTAACTGAAAATTCGTGTGGAACGGGAAGGCTTTAATAACGATTTTGAGGGTAGAGATAAACGGTGTGTTCCATCTAAGAAACCGTTACAAAGTCATTTTAAAGGTAGAAGTGACGTAATTTCAGTGGGTAGGGCTGTTCCGAAGTTGCTGAGTGTGGGCGATGACGGAACCCCGATGCTAGGGGCTGTTATAATACCGTTTTTATTGTGGGTGGAAGTAGCTGAAGTTCAGCGTGTGAGGGGCTGTCGTAATGTTGTGTGATGGTGCGGTGAAGGAGGGGAAGCTCAGTGTCAAGGGCTGCTGTAAAGGTTTTGAGGGTGGAGGTAACGGAAGTTCAGTGTGAGGGGCTGCTGTAAAGTTTTGAGGGTAGATCGAGGTAACGGAAGTTCAAGTTCAGTGAGGGGCTGCTGTAAAGGTTTTGAGGGTAGATCGAGGTAACGGAAGTTCAGCGTGAGGGGCTGCTGTAAGAGGTTTTGAGGGTAGATCGAGGTAACGGAAGTTCAGTGTGAGGGGCTGCTGTAAAGGTTTTGAGGGTACAGGTAACGGAAATTCAATAAGAGGGGCTGCTGTAAAGGTTTTGAGAGGGTACAGGTTACGGAAGTTCAGTGTGAGGGGCTGTTGTAGGTAGAGGTAGCAGAAGTTTAGTATGAGGGGCTCATGCAATGTTTTTGAGAGAAGAGGTGGCGGAAGCTTAGTGCAAAGGGCTGTTGTAAAGATAGATAGATAGATAGATAGATAGATAGATAGACAGACAGACAGATAGATAGATAGATAGATAGATAGATAGATAGACAGATAGATAGACAGACAGATAGACAGACAGATAGATAGACAGATAGATACACAGATGTGTGTGTGTGTGTGTGTGTGTGTGTGTGTGTGTGTGTGTGTGTGTGGTGTGTGTGTGTGTGTGAGCAGATCATTGTATTCATCCCTTGATTCCATTTCGATATAGCAGTCATAAATCTACGATGAAGGTCGGACGAAGATTTGAGTTTGATCGGGAAGAACCCTTTGTAAGAATGTGAACACCGGAGATAGAGGATTATCATGTCATTACGTAATACCCTAAACATGCATGTCTAAGAAGCCAGATCATACCTGGAAAGTAAACTTGTGTTAAATCATGTTACAATATATACAAAATATTCTCTGGTGGTAAAAAAAAAAAAAAAAAAAAAAAGAAAATTGTTTGTTAGACTCTGAATAATTATACAAAATTGAGAGCGAACTCGTTTAACATTGTTATTTTGCAAATCAGTCTCTGATCATTTGGCCATTCTGACGATGAGGCTTCCACAAAGTGCGGTTTGTTTTTACTACCGCACGTGCTATGTATTTGTATGTTGTCCGTTGTTTATCATATCCAGTTTACGTCCTCCATGTGCCCCCCCCCCCCCGCCCCCCCCCCCCCCATGCCCCCCCCCCCCCCCCCCCCCCCCCCCCCCCCCCCCCCCCCCCCCCCCCCCCCCCCCCCACCCCCATCAAGGCGGGTTACAGGATAACTAAACTTTTGAATCTTTGAACTTACCAGAGTGAGACTCTGAGTGGTGGTAAACCCACTTGTACAATCCTGGCACTTCACCGTCTGGACACGTCTTGCCTGTCCGCTCTCTCTATGGCCTTTGGACAGGCGCACAAGCACACAGGAGGCCATCACTGGATTTAAGGACTGGTGGAAAGAAAAGATGAATGTACGTTTGAAGGGAGAGGGGGGGGGGGGGGGTGGGGAGACAGGGTGGCGGAGGGGAGTAAAGAAGGCATGTTGAAAACACCCAAACCAACAAAAAAACAACACAACAACAACTACTACAATGTAAAATTGAGATATACTGATCAATTCATGCACCAGTCACAGAACCATACTATTTGCGACGCGTGAAAAACTAACCGAACAACAACAATGGCGGTACGCCATTTAGAGCAGATTTTCCTTCCTTTTTTGTGTTTGTGTGTATACGCCTCCCCCCCCCCCCCCCTCTCTCTCTCTCTCTCTCTCTCTCTCTCTCTCCTCCTCTCTCTCTCTCTCTCTCTCTCTCCCTCCCTCCCTCTACTACCTCTCTCTTTTTTTTTTTTTTTCTTCTCTCCCCTCTACCTTGCCCTGAAGTACAATGACGATGTATTCCTATCGCGTTCCCACTAACTACCATCTTTGGATTAGCCGTACAGACAACCAACACCCCCGTTTCGGATAGGCAGTCGTGAGGAGGCTTCGCCTCGTTTGACCACCAGGGAGAAATTGTCCGGGAGGTAAGCAAGGACAAGCATCACCCCCACCACCCAGTCCCTCTCCGTCCCGTGCCCTCCGTCACTCCGGTCGTCCGCAGACTCCCGAACAGACAGGCGACATGCAGTTACCGCCCTTGGGGAGAAGGCGAACAGGTTCACCCGCCCGGGGGTGGGGGAGGGGGGGGGGGAGGGGAGGGGAGGGGGGGCGCTCTGTCACCCCCGGGATTAGCCTAATCCTCCTCACGTGACGTGCTTAATTCCCGCAGCCATCTTTGATGCTGGAGCCGGGTACACAGATATGAGAGAGAGAGAGAGAGGAGAGAGAGAGAGACAGACAGACAGACAGACAGACAGACAGACAGAGACAGAGACAGACAGACTGAGACAGAGAGACAGAGAGAGAGAGAGGAAGGTGGGCTTGGACGAGTGTATGTGTTTGTGTGTGTGGTGTGTGTGGGGGGGGGGGGGGGGCGCCACAGAGCAGAGGTAGTACGTACGTGGGGGAAAGGGGGTACAACCGGTGCGAAGTGTGTGGCTGGGATGACTGGGCAACGTGCAAAACTGTCACTCGGGCGCGTGTTTTACCACCTGCACCTCTGGTGGGCTCAGGGGAGGGAATCCCTCCAGTGTCATCCTGCCAGGTTCTTCTTGGTGGTGGCGATGGTGGTGGTAAAGGGGAGGGTGGGTGGGTGGGTGGGAGTTTGTGTGTGTGTGTGTGTGTGTGTGTGTGTGTGTGTGTGTGTGTGTGTGTGTGTGTGTGTGTGAGAGAGAGAGAGAGAGAGAGAGAGAGAGAGAGAGAGAAAGAGTGGGGGAGGGGGGGGGGGGTTGTAGATAAGCGGCCAGGTGGCGATAATGCCCGTGACATGTTTAGGCCTCTGCTGCTGTTCTCGCTAATCTCCTCTCCAAGTCAAAGTGAATTAGAAGAAAGATGATAAGAAAAACAAATACGAAAGAAACACTGACAGACCGACAAACAAAATGGATGAGTGGGATAGGCATGAAAACTAAGGTGGGAAACTTGACCGCCCTGATTTTACATGACCCTTATTCACACGCACAGTTCATTGAACTGGTCAAGATTGCAAGTGTGTGTGTGTAGGTGGGGGTGGGGTGGGGGTAGGGCGTCTGTGTCCTTTAGGTAGATTCAAATGTGGTTTTGAATTCAGTTTTTTTTTTGTTTGTTTGTTTGTTTTGTTTTTTTGGTTTTTTTTTGTCCGATACACATGATTTCGAAACTCGTTGATTTCAACACTTGTTTGGCAAATGCGACCAATTTACACGAGTGACTTCCCTCCATGGTCTCATTTCTTAAAAACCTTTCACCTTAAAGTGTTTATTTCTTCTATGTGTGTGTGTGTGTGTGTGTGTGTGTGTGTGTGTGTCGGGGGGGGGGGGGGGGGGGGGGGGGGGGGGGGGGTTCTTTTTATTATATATATATATATATATAGATTTTTTTTTTTTTTTTTTTTTTTTTAAATTCAAGAGAAATCTAAGATCTAACATTTCTATTTTTTATAGATTTGTTCAATCTTCTCTTCGTGGATAGTTTTACACGAAAATCAAACAAAATGTGAGTTTAAAAACTGAAATTTCCGGTTATGTTCTCGTGGATTTCAACAACAAAATATGGACCTGGGAAATACTAAAACTGACCGAAAATGGAAACTCTCAAGCATATTTTGATTTTGATACTCCAAGGATATTCTTGATTATCTTTGTTATTCCAAGGGTATTCTTGATCATAAGCAAAACACAAGCGTCTTTGAGTGTATTTTACTGGTGAGAGAAAAAGGGAGAGGTGAATCTGAAAGGGAGGGAGGGGGGGGGGGGGGGATAAATCTACACCACACTGAGCAAAGCCTCCAGACCAGTACGGTAAACTGCTGCGTCCCAATAGTTTATGAACAAGGGTCTTAACATTATTCCGTTGGGCTAACTTCTCTTACCATTGCGTTTAGAAGAACATCGGATTGACCTCAATTTCTTCCGCTCCTTGGTTGTGCGGTGCATGAACACAGGTAAAAACGAAGGTATGATATTAAACAGAAGGTGGATGGGAAGAAAAACAGGATGAATGCTGTCTCGTCCAGCCGCCGGACCGTCTGTCTTATCCACCAGCACCAGGAATTTCGAGTGCAGAATTGCACTTTCAGAGCAGATTGCGGTAAAACCGAGGATTGCATGCTAAGGAAGGTCAGGTAAAACTTGGCAGAACGCTAGTAAAATACCCCTTATTTGAAAGCATGAAATTGTGCAGTAATAACAATGTAAAGTGGTTTCATGAACTGGAAGTATAAAATGCTTTTGGTGACAAAACCTCTGTGGTTGGTTACTGAGGATGGTCGATGACTTCACCTCGTTACGCTCTGTCAGCAAACCGGAACAAGATCATAGAAGGGACAGGTTCATTAACCTTCTCCAGTCGGGTTCATCAAATTCCAAAGGTGGTGCGCCTTCAATCCTGCACATAAAGAGATCGGAATTTCTGGCAGTCCATCCGAAGTAGCCGTTGTGCCACATAGGTGGGTCCTCTAAGGGTGGGGTGATGCAAGTGATCTGCGCCAGATCTGCATCACCTGAGGTAGGTGCGGCCATTTATCCTCAAGGTAACCTAACCTCACCAACTTGATTCAACTGAATAAGATCAACAACAGGTGAGTTCAAACAGCTCCCCCCCCCCCCCCCCACACAGAAACAGAAAGGACCTTTACCAGATAAACATTTCATTTGAAAAAGAAAAAAAAGAAATGAGGAGGGAGGGCCGGAATAGCTCAGTGGTAGAGCGCCAGACTCGTAATCTTGGTGATCCCGGGTTTGCGGGTTCGAACCTCCGCCGGGCCGTTTCGGTACAGGGGGATTTTTCCCTCGGGAGTTAACATTAACATTTCCCAAACAGTTTTCGAATGAGACAATAAATCGAGTTTCCGTGTGTGAACGCACGCATAGCATCTTACACACACGTAAAATCCCATCACCAACTTTCGGAAGAGAAGGCCAGTTTTGGCCGTTGGTATGGATGACACGTTACACATAGCATGCACCTTCCCCGAAGCTGGAGCATGGCTGCCTTAATGGCGGGATTTTAAAAAAAAACGGTCATACGCACAAAACTCCACTCCCTTTGTTGGGTAGATGGGATTAATCCCTGCGTGTCTATACAGGGAATGTCCGCAGGAGTGTCAGCCTGCGTACGCAGAAGAAGAAAACAAATGAGGAAGGCACATGAACTTTTTTTTTTTTTTTTTTTTTTTTTTTTGGGTTGGTTTGGGGGGGGGGGGGTGCTACAATATAACTCATCGGTGTTCCCAGCACACACGTAATTCTAAACTGCCAGGATAGAAGACATTCATACTCACTCACAATTGATGAATTTCTAGTTAACACGCTTAGTTGGGCAGGTCATACATATGGATCACTATTACACGCGAAAGACTACGATTTTTGTAAGTA
>JADBJO010004363.1:47500-50000 GCA_016801955.1 Conus betulinus | reverse complement strand
ACAAAGAGAAAGGGGAGGACAGACAGACAGACAGACATAAAGACTGAATATAAGAATGCAATTGATAGAGAGAGAGAGAGAGACAGACAGAGACAGAAGACAGCCAGCCATAAAAAGACAGAGGAGACAGACAGGCAGACAGACAGAAAGACAGAGACAGAGAGAGGCAAACAGACACAGACAGAGAGAGAGAAAGAGAAACAAAACAACGAGACAGACAGACAGACAGACAGACAGGCAGACAGACAGACAGACAGACAGCGACAGAGAGAGAGAGAGAAAACAGACACAGACAGAGAGAGAGAGAGAGAGAGAGATGAGAGAGAGAGAGAGAGAGAGAGAGGAGAGAGAGAGAGAGAGAGCAGCAAAACAAACGAGTGTGGGCGCATGTCTGTACGTGTGCAGTGTGCGCTGCTGGTGGAGCCACTTACAGGATGGGTACTTACAAATCCATGTTTGTCCGAGATGTTGTTGGTCAGCTTTCAGCTTGTGGAAGGACACCACCTTCTGCATCCACTGCTCGCCCGTGGACGGGGAGTCCGGGTGGATGTACAGCCGCTTGGGCATCTCGGGGTCCGCCTTGCCCGCCACCATCCACTTGCCGTTGTGGAACTTGTAGCGGCAGTCGTCCACGGCCACGATGTCCATGAGCAGGATGTACTTGGACTTCTTGTCCAGGCCCGAGACCTTCACCTTGAGGGGCGGGAACATGCGCCTGCGGCAGAACGAGAAGAAGAAGCAGCAGTGAGTCACAGTGCGGCTGCGGGGGATTAAAAAAAACAAGTGGTACAATGTTCGGCTGGTACCTTCAGAAAGCCTTCATAATGGGGTTTCTTTACAGGGAGGGGAGTCTAGAATAGTCAGGGAGCAGTCAGGGATGAAAATGTTCCCCCCAAAATGTCTCTAACATGTTCTGAAAGTCACTTTAATGGGGGGGGGGGGGGTCTGTCTTTATTAGAAGTTTAAATGTGGTAAAGACAAAGAGCAAAAAAAAAAAAAATGTTCCAGATCCAAAAAAAAAAAATCTTGAAAGAGACAGTCTTTTTTGGGCGTATAACTAGTGTAGACACAGATGAAAAAGTTCACGAAAATGGATCCAAGTAGTGTGTCAAAGGCCAATGAACGGTTTAAGGGCCATAAACGACAACAATGTACAGCGTGAGAGGATAAAAGGATGCTTGGTGAACTAGCGGAGAGGGCATTTGGGCTCCTTCCTCGGCGGGCTCCTGGACTGTGTCAAAGGGATCGAGCCTATCCGGCAATCACTGACGGGGTGACATGTGACATTCTTCTTTCAGGTGTTTGAGAGACAAGAGAGTCAAACTGACCCACGTTGACAGGAGCGCCACCATGTCTACTGACCTTCAGGTGAGGTCAGTATGAAAGTCGTTAACAATATAACTAAGGACAGGAGACTGCCCGAGGACCTCGGAATCGGCTGTTGTTTTATCAGGTGCTGATGTGGAGTGCTGAGCTGCTGCTATGGTTGAACTGGTTTGGAAGCCAGTGGACCAAGAAGTTGTCGATGTGGAGGATTATTGTGTGAAGATGTGTTAGAGGTCGCTTTGAATCTCAATGTCCGTGTGTGAGAAAGAGGACTGAGGCTGACTGTTTGGCTGTTCAGAACATTTGCGTAAATGTTGCCGTGTGAAAGAGCAGACATTTCGAGAAATTCTTTGTTGGGGGTGAACATGGATCCTTTGTGGAGATGAACATGGAATCCTTTGTGGAGATGCCTTTGTAAACTGGACAATGGAGAAACACGAGACAGACACAGAACATTGTAACATTCAACCTGGGATAAACAAAAAAAAAAAAAATGATCTCTTGAGTTCCTATTTCCTATCATTGTTTGTGCATCTAATTTTCTAATTTGTGTATTCAAAGCAGAGTAGAAGCTACGGTTTCTTGTTTCCACACTCGTGTCAGAAGAGAGGCAAAATGCGCGACATCTCGTCCCAAGACAGAGCAGAATGCGGGTGTATAGGGCAATGCGTGCGTGAGCGTATGAGCGCCAAGATAACTTGGTGTGCTGAGTCTAATTTTAACATCTGCAAATTCATCTAAGCAATACCATCGCATCCCCCGCCCCCCCCCCCCCCCCCCCCCCGCCCCCCCCCCCCCCCCCCCCCCCCCCCCCTCCCCCCCAACCTGGACAGACAAAAAGCAGAAACATTGTAAGATGACAAATTTTAAAGGGAGTTATTTTTTTTTTACCGGTGTCAAATTTAGCACACAGAGAGAAAAAAATTGTTCCGAAAAATCAAATTTCAAAAATGAGGAAATATTTAGTGGATGTTAAATCTAATGCAGACATACAGCACAAAAAAAAAAGAGTAAAAAAAAAAAAAAACATTGCTTAAACGCAGGGGAATCTGGTATCAAGACAAGGGACCAAACTGGTTCTAGAATAAATGTTTAAAGCCGTGAAGTCTTTATCTGGAGGTCAATCGAATATAAACAAATACAAATATGTTAAAAAAAAAAAAACTAGCTTTTA